>JAMFLL010001664.1:0-14234 GCA_027475725.1 Pythium rhizo-oryzae | reverse complement strand
CAGCGCCTTGCGGTCCCGCTCGCTCATGGCCGCGAGCTGCTGCTGCCAGAGCGCGGCGCACTGGCTCAGGAACGCGGCCGAGCGGTCCATCGCCGACTCATTCAGCGCGCGCTGTCGCGCCAGCTCGGGGTCGTTGAACGGCTCTCGCACGGGCGGAGGTGCGGCAGCCGCGGGTCTGGGCGCTCTTGCCTTCTTCGTGGGCTTGGGGCTCGCGCCGGTGCTCTCGTCCAGCGGCTGCGCAGCCTCGCGCTTGAGCGTCGCGGATGACTTGCGTGGCTTGGACGTCTCCTTACTGGCGGCAGTAGCGCCCTCGCCCTCCACCACGGGCACCAGCACGTAACCCTTCTTGGGCTTGCGCACCGACGGCTTGGACGGCGCGAGCACGACCTCCTCTTGCGGCGGCGCCTGGACGCGCGCAGGGCTCGCGCAGTCGTCGCGATCTTCCTCCTCCTCGTCATCGAGCTCGATCTTCTCGCCCGTGAAGAGGTTGGTTCGGCCGTCCCAGCTACGCGCGTTCTTGCGCGGGTAGTCTACACAACACACAGAAACGTAGCGCCAATGTGAGCTCAAATGGCCATGGAGTGCGTGCAGATCCAGAACCGGGAGAGATGCCTACTGGAGAAGCGGCAGTGCGGCGCGATCGAAAGCATGTCGGTCCAGATATCCCAGTTCTTGTTGAAGCCCGGGAACGCGATCTTGAGGCGCTGGTTCTCCATGTCGACCTCGATGATGCGGCCGTTGCCCCAGACAGTGTTCTTGTCCTGCACCGGATACCATAACGGGAACTGTCAGCGGCGGCTCCTCCTAGCTGCTCTTCCCACCAGAATCGCACGCACCAGCGCGTCGACGCTGATCCCGACGCTCGGGTGGGACGCCTCGGGCTTCTTCTTCTTGTTCCTCTTCTTGGGCGCCGTGATGCCCAGCACGTTCTTGGCGCTCTTGGAGCGCGAGCTCGTCGGCGTCGACTTCTTTCCACGCGGCGCGTCCGCCGTCGCGGCAGCCACCGGGGCCACCGACGTGTCGACCACGAGCGCCGCGGTCGGCGCAGCGACCGCCGTCGGGGCGTCCGCCGACGCAAACTGCTTGGTGTCCTCACGCTCTGGCTGAGCCGGAGGCTGTGCTGTCGCGCCAGCGGCCGGCGCCACGGCCGCGGAGGTCATGGCCGCGCCGCTGCTGCCGCCGTCGGCGTGGGGCGAGGCGTCGTCGGCGCGCGCGGGCTTGGCGCTGCGCGGCACACACACACGCACACACACACGGACGTTCACGATCAGACGATCCCGCTAAAACCGGAACCCACGAGACCAGCGCAAAGCAAATCGACGACACACACACGTACGCGGCCGCGTCCAGAATCATCGCGACGCTCGCGGCCATCGCGCTTCGCTCGACGAGTCGCGCTTGGGGGTTCTCGCGGTTCCAAGAATACTGTAATAATGGGGCGCCGCTAGAACAACAGACCTCTCTATTGCCATACATCATCCACTCATCATGTTGCGGAGGTGTCGGCGGAGATGGCTACATCTCGAGCGGCGCCACGCCGACGATCTCGATGCGCTCGCCTTCTTCCTCCTGGGCCGCCACGCGGTACAGCACGCGCGCGTTGTCCAGCGTGAGCTCGTTGAGCGCGACGCGCTGCCGCCGGGCCGTCTGGGCTTTGCTGCGCACGTCGGCCTGGAGCACCTCCTCGACGGCCGCGCGGAACGCCTCCGGGTCGTTCTTGTAAAACTGCGACGTGTGGGCGAGCCGCGCGAGCGCCTCCAGCAGCGCCGGCTCGGCCCACTCGACAGCGTGGCTGTGTTGCGGTGGGAGACGCAGTTAGTACACCACGGGCGGACACTCGATGGAGCGGACAGCACGTACAGTGTCGGACTGAGATCGGTCGAGACCCACGACGCCACCTGCGCGGACGGCACGGCGTCGTACGCTGCAAAAGGGTCATTAGGAACGCGGCAGCAGCAGCAGTACGCAGGGTGGAGATTAGCTGTACCTGGTACGTAAGGCTTGATGTCCAGCACCGGCGTGCCGTCGATCAAGTCGAGCGCCGAGACGTGGACAGTACGGCTGCGGCCGTCCACGCGCTCGATCTTGGCGAGTGTGATGCCGATCGGGTTGGGCCGGTGCGGCGAGCGCGTGCTGAAGATGCCGACGCGCTCTTTCAACCGCGGCGGAGAGATCTTGGCCTGTCCATGTCGTTTGGTGAGACTCGCATTCGGAAGCAACCAGCATGGAGACACGCTCCCGCACCCGAAACGTGAAGCGGTGGCTGTCGGCGCGCAGCCCGTCGTGGGCGCGCGCGTTCTTGCCGTTCGTATTGAGATGGAACTCGAAGAGCACCCACACGTGGCTGAAGGCCTCGAGCCCGTCGAGCGCCTCGGGCGACACACTCCGCTGGAACACGATCTGGCCGCGCGTCGACGGCGCGAAGAGCCCCTGGCGCGGCGTGCCCACGCAGCTACGGAAGCACGAGCGCACATGGCCCAGCGGCTGCACGTAGAGCCCCTGCCGCGTGTCCAGCTTGGCGTCCATCACCCGGCGCAGCTCCTGTATTACCAGCTCGATCAGCTCCGTGCCACAGTGGTCGGTCATTCACGGGGTGGCACCCACCTGCTCGGCCGCGACGCGCCCGCGCCGCTCGCTCTGGCGCTGTTGATCCTTGCGCTGCGCGTCCGCCTGCGCCTGCTCCACGCGGAGCCGCAGCTCGCACACCTGCCGCTCGCTCTCGCGCACGCGCCGCCACGCGACGGCCGCCACCGATGCCGTCGCCAGCGCGAGCCACCAGGTCGCTGGCCGCATGTTCCTCAGTAGTGCAGTTGACGGTCTCACTTTCGAGTGATGGTCGTGACGAGCACCTCTGTAGATGCATATCCCACCCTCTGTTACCACATGGTCTCATCGTGCCGTTTCATGGAAAAACGATCTTTTCCGCCATTTGTCGTATCTGTCCGCCCCGCCATGGCGAGTGCCAACGCTCGCACGCTGACGCCGGCGGCGCAGCACCGCAAGGTACAATGCGCCGCAGCCACGTGGCGTTGTAAGCGCTGGCGGACCGACTGACGCTGTGAGCTGTGCTCTGTAGGCCATGGGCGACTTCCACCGCAAGGAGACCACGCGCGTGGTGGCCTCGCTGCGCCGCGCCAAGCTCCCGGCCGCGGCGACCACTGCGGCCGTCGTCCACTCGCCCGCGCTCGCGTCTACGGCGCGCCGACCGCGCCATCGCGCCTCGGGCGCCGTGGCGCTCGCGGCCGTCGCGCTCTCGCTCGCGACACTCGCGATCTACTCGCTCGTAGTAGCGTTCTCCACCGCGACGCCGGCGGCAGCGTAATGTCCAGTATTGTACGAAAGCAAAAAGAGAAGTCACGGTATCTTGAAACACACAAAGCGGCTAGTCTTCCTTGTCCACCTTGGCGTGGTTGTGCGCCTTCTTCTTCTTCGAGCCATGGAGCTGGCGGCGCCGCGCGACGCCCGCGAACGCCTCCTGCCACGACAGCACCTGCACGTACGTGCAGCCGACGCCCACCATGGCAGCGAAGCCTAGGAGAATCGCGAACGCCCCGCTCTCCATGCCCGTGAGCGTCTGCCAGAACACGAGCGCGCAGAGCGCGGCGGGCGGGAACCGCAGCGCCCAGTGCGGCGCCGCGCACAGCGCCAGCGTCGCGCCCGCGCCCAGCGCGTACCCGAGCAGCGTCGGATACACGCCGCCGGCCTCCCACGACTGCGACAGCACGCTGCGCACCGACAGCTGCACGTCCACGCGACCGTCAGACACGCACACATCAGGGACAGTAAGTGAGACCGAGAGCGCGCACCTTGCCGAGCAGTTCCTGGGCCGTCAGCGCGAGCCCCTCTGTGAGCTCGTCCCACTGGAGACGCGGCGCAACCATGTGCGCCTGCATGGTACCGAGATTGAGGCTGGAGGGCGGACCGAGTAGGATGGAGGGGGAGAGCGCAAAAAGCGCAAGTGACCACTAGACGCACGGGCGGACTTCTGCAACGCAACCGCGAACAAAACGGCTCCGTATAAATAACCCACGCCCACACAGACCCATCGCCACGCATGTTAAAGGCCCACCACATCAAGCACGGCCACTACGCCACTCCTGAGCAGCAAGGAGACGATGCTCCAGGGCCGCGTGGCGCCGCCTCCGAGTCCGGCAGTGGACGGGCCGCATCCAGTGTCGGGGCCGCCGCCGCGGGCGCCCCCGCTGCCGCTGTCGCGTCGCAACTCGTTCTCGCGGGACTCGGCCGCCGCCATCGCTCAGGTGCGTGAGCTTATCGATGCGACAGGATAGCGCCGTCTTGATACTGATAGGATGCGGGGCGGCATGTTGTGACAGACGCGCGCGCCACCGCCGCTGTCGGCCGCCAGCGATATCCAACTGCATGTGGGCGAGACGCTACGGCCGCTCTCGCCGCGCAAGTCGGCGTCGTTCTCGCTGCCCCGATCGCCGCGACCGGTGCGTACCGTGGAAATGAGCGTCATCTGGATCATGTGGACGAACTGACTTTGTGTGGGTCGCCCAATCGGAACCAGGACGACGTGCTCCGCGCTCCCGAGCCCACGCGCACGCTGCGACCGACATTGAGCGACCCACAGCTGCGCCGTCTTCTGAACGGCGATGCCGCCGCTCCGGTTCCCGTTCGGACACCACTGGACACAGCGGCGGCAGACTCACCGTCGAAATCGGCCGCATCGGAGGACGGAGAGGACGACGACCACGACGGCGACGCGTCGTCCGCGACATCGTCCTCGTACTCGCGCGCGAGCTCCGCAAACGAAGACGGAGTTGGTGACGACGACACGGAGGAGGAAGACCAGGACCACAACGGCGGCGGTGATGACAGTGATGCTAGCGCCGTCGTGGACGATCCGGACGCATTCGAGGCGTGGCTCCAAGACGCGCGCGTGCTCGACTCGCCCGTGCCCGTGGCGACACATCAAGTCTCTGAGCGCGAACCCGCAAAGGAGTTCGCGTCGGCAGCCGATGTGTCCGCATCGCTGCTGCGTCTGGAAAATGCGGCCGCGGCGGCTGCGTCGTCCTCGTCGCTCGCGCTCTCCAAGTCGGTCCAGCAGATCGAGCACGAGATCCGGCTCGCGCTCGACTCGGCAGCGGCCCGCGTGACCTCCACCACCGAGCGCAGCGACCTCTTGGCGCGCGAGCTGCGCGACATCCGAGGCGGTCCCGACGCCACGCACGCCCCGCACGCGGCTTCGGTGCCCCTCGTGATCCCCGCGAGCGAGATCGAGACCGAGCGCGAGCTCTTGCTGCTCATGGACGTGCTCATCGGCGACGGCCGCAGCGCGACCATCGAGGTGCGCGCGGGCGACCGGCCCGAGCACCTCGCGGCGGCATTCGCGGCCACCCACGGGCTCGTGGCGGACGCGGTGCCGCGGCTCACGCAGCACATCCAGGATCAACTGGCGGCGCTCGACGAGGAGGAGGAGGACGAGGACTACGGCGTCACGAGCGGGCAAGACAGACACCCAGTGGCCCACGACAACGCCGAGTTTGGGCATACGAGCCAATACCACCCACATCCACAGGTCCACGGCGGAGGTCAGGACGACGAGGACAGTATGTACGATTACGCCGGAGGCCACAGTCACGCCGCGGGCGACGACGACGTGGACTTTGCCGACGACCGCTCGGCGTTCGACGAGAGCGATGGCAACGACGGCCACGACGACCCGTGCACACGGCAGCAGGCGCCTGCGCGGTCCGAGCCAGCCCCCAGAGCGCCGCGCGAGTACGAGCGCGAGCACAGCTACAACCACCTGATGGAGAAGTACGGCCACTACACGAGCCACAGCAACAAGGTCAACCCGACCGCGAAGAAAGGCAGCGTCGGCGGCGCCCCGCGTCAGCAGGAGCCCACGGACGTGCGCGGCGGCGACCCGCTCACGGTGCGCAACGTCGAGCTGTCGGAGCACGCGCGGATCATGTTCACGCCGCGGCCCGCGGCCTCGTTCGCGACCCACAAGCCGCAGGGCAAGGACAAGAGCGAATCGGTGTACTCGCGGCTGTACGCGCTGGCCGAGGCGCGCGAGAAGTGGATCCGCCGGCAGCAGAAGGCCAAGGCTGCGGACGAGGTGCGCGAGCGCCAGGCGCTGAGCAAGCTCGAGATCTCGGCCAAGTCGCGCGACATGGTTGCAGGCCGCGGCTCGGGCGGGTACGCCCACATTGGCGAGAGGCTGTACGACGAGGCGCTGAGCGACCTCGCCAAGAAGCAGCGCGAGTGCGAGAAACGTGAGCGTGAGCGCGCCGAGCAGCTCGACTGGACGTGCCCCAAGTGCGCGTTCGTGAACCAGCACGGCGACACCGTGTGCAAGAACGTCGTGGCCGCCGTGGCGCTTCCCCCGCCGGCACCAACCTCTAGCGGCCGCCGCGACGCGATGCCGTTGTCGCCGGCAGCACTGCTGGACGCGCACCCAGAGGTCGTGTGCGGCCACGCGCGACCGCAGGAGCTGTTCCGCCCGACGCTGCTCGTGGCGCCGGCGAGCGTGGCGCGCGCCGTGCAGCACAACAAGACGCGCGCCACCGCCGCAAGCGCGAGTTCAATACGCCAGCGCTCGCAGCAGCAGATGGAGGACGAGTTCCGGCAGACATGTCCGTTCAAGCCCAAGCTCAACGAGGTCTCAGAGGAGATCATGCGCGACAAGCTCGAGCAGGAGGCCAAGGCCGCGGGCGGCGACCGCCGCCGCGACCCGCACCAGGCGCTGTACGAGGACGCGTTCCACGCGCGCGCCGCTCGTGAGGCCCGTGAGGAGGCGCACTTGCGGCAGTTCCCGTTCAAGCCCAACATCGGCGTGAACGCGCTCTGGAGCAAGCGCGCGGACGGGAGCGAAGATGTCGTTGAGCGGCTCGCTGTCGCCAAGTACCAGGAGCTCGAGCGCAAACGCGAGTCACTCCACGCCAAGTACGCGCCCGACCGCGACCCGGCCACGGGCCGCGAGTACTTCAAGCCCGAGACGGGCCGCGCGCCGATCTTCAACCGCAACGAGCGCGGGCTGCCCATCGGTGATTTTTTGTACGAGGCCCACCGCGAGCAGGAGGAGTACAAGCGGCGCCTGCGTCAGCAGGAGGACGAGCAGCGCCGCCAACGCCGTGAGCAGCGGTTCGTCTCGGATACTTCCCGGCGCGCGCTCGAGGCGCGCAAGAAGAAGACCGTCGCGCGGCTGTTCGCGTGGCTGGTCTCGCAGGCCCGGGACCCGGACGCGGAAGCGGACGCCGAGCCGCGTGTTGTGCCCTCGGCTGTGGACGTTCACGCGATGCCGCAGGAACTCGCGCGCATCCTAAGCGTCGTGTTCGAGTTCGCCAACCACGAGCCCTTCGCGTTCGCCGCGTTCGAGCAGTTCATGGACAAGCTCATGGCCGACGTGCCCGGGCTCACGCTCACGCAGGTGCTGTTCCTGACGGACCACCTGGACGACGGCAAGAGCGCGCGGCGCGCGTCCGCGGTCGCTACCGATGCCGCAGACGACGACCCGGAGCTCACGTTCCGCCCGGCAATCGACAAGAACTCGGATGCGCTCGCGAAGAAGCACGGCCGCGGCGACCGCCCGAGCGTGTTCGAGGCGCTGAACCAGTACTACGACCACTACAAGGAGCGCCAGGCACAGGCCAAGAAGCAGCGCGAGCGCGAGTTTGCGCGCGCGCACCCGTTCCAGCCGACGTTCTACACCAAGGGCCGCAAGGCCAAGGCCGCCAAGTTCTACGACCGGCTGCACCACCAGGAGATGACGACGACCATCGCCACGGGCGGCGCCGTGGCCAAGGACGCAGCCATGTCGACGGTGCCCTCGCTGCGCACGGCCGTGCCCAACGCGCGTCCGTTCGTGCGGCCGCTCGGGCGCACGCCGTCGGACCAGACGCTGCGCTCGCGCAGCAGCAGCGTCGCCGGCGACGACGACGACGCCGCGCTCACGTCGCACGTGCTCGCGGCGCTGGACGACGGCGCGACGGCCGCGCCCACCGCGGCCACATCCACGCCGAGCGCGCACCACTCGGCGCTCTCGGCCCTGTTCTCGGCGGGTCCACCGGCCGCAGGCCAAGTCGGGCCGCTCCATCTCGCCGATTTGGCGCACTGAACCCCGGCCCAAACATGGCTACACTCCTTTCACATGTCTCAATACGTACATGCATTCTGGTTCCAACGACGTGTTCCTACCAAATCCACTATCCACGCGTCACTTCCGGGGGAAAGCGGCGGTTGCACACGCTCACTCTCTGCGTAAATGAGCGCGGCCGAAGTGGTGCACCCGCTCGACCGCTCCGCCCGCCCGAGCGCCGCCATGTCCGCGCGGCAGCTCGTGCTCTACGCGCTCGTGGGCGAGGAGCGCGAGCCCGTGGACGAGGCCAAGCCGCCGCGCGCGCCCGACACCAACTTCAACGCGTTCGCGCTCGCCGCGCGCGGCGCCGTGCGCCTCGAGGACGTCCAGCGCGCGTTCCCGCTAGGCGGCGCGTTCCACTTTGCGTTCCGCAACGCGCGCGGCGTGTACGTGGACCTCACGAACCCGAGCGCGGCCGTGCCCACGTGGGAGAACAAGATCGTCGCGCGCGTCACGCCGCTGCGTACGTACGACGTAGGAGGCGACGACGACATGGCGTGTCGAGACCACGGTACTGACCGCGCATGCTGCTGGATTTGTGTATGTCTTCAGTGGAAGCCCCCAAGGTCCAGTTCGTGGGGCGTAGCGACGTCGCGGGGTACGCGGGCGCGAGCGCCGAGGAGGAAAACGTGCCGGTGCCCGCGGAGGACGACGAGCCGGCGTTCGCCGAGTCGCCCGCGAGCAGCCGCCCGCAGTACCAGCGCTACGAATCGTTCCGCAATGACTCGCCCTCGCACGGTGCGTGCGTGGGCGGTACTGAAACACGCGCGGTGCGGATCTTGTTTACTGACGGACGCTTGACGTACCTGACTGACTGTAGCGCGTCAAGACCGCGGTGGCGCGGAGCGACAGTCTCCGTCCGACTGGAAGTCCGCGCGCACGCACCACGGTGCGTCGTCCGATGACCGGTACGACGATAGTGCCGGTGCGAAAGCGGGTGCGAACAACGCCGAGTGGCTACGCAAGCAAACAGAGCAGGCGTACGACTTTGCCAAGAAAGTGTCGATGGAGGACGCGAAGAAGAGCGCCACCGAGACCGCCAAGAAGGCCAAGAAATGGGGCGCATCGCTTCTGTCCTCTGCGAAAGCCAGTCTCGCGAGCGCCGCGGGTGCCATCAAGGTTGGTTTTGTTTGGGAGGCCTGAATCTGGCACCATGGAACACTAAAACGGCCACGTGCGTCGGGTAGAACGAGTCTGTTCAAGTTGGTGGGATTTCGGTTACGATCGTGCGCCCGCTTGCCGAAGGTGCATACGCGCAGGTGTTCCTCGTTCGTTCGCAGGCGTCCGGGGAGACGATGGCAATGAAGCGCATCATCTGCCAGTCAGAGGAGATCGAACGCGACGTGCAGACCGAGCTGCGGGTTCTTCGCGTACGTGAGCACTTACTTCTACCACCGACGCTGTTTTAGTTGTTGATTTGATTTCATGATGTTTTTAATGTTTGGCTCTGCAGACTGTCAAGCACCTCAACGTGGTCCCACTCGTGGAGTTTGCAGAATCTCGTCAGCAGAACCTGGAGGTGCGTGCGGACGGCGTGAGACTGATACGACCAAAACAATGCACCACTAACGAACAACTTTCTTGTGTGGACGCATTCGCCATAGTTCTACTTTCTGTTCCCATACTTTGAGCGTGGTAGCCTGTGGGATGCGATCCAAGCCGCTGCCGAGTCGTCGTCTCCGCTGTGGCCGTTCAACCAGCGCGTCGCACTCCACCTCTTCCGGGGCATCTGCGCTGGCGTACTCGCTATCCATCGAGGCGGTTTCTGTCATCGTGATCTGAAGCCCCACAACATTTTGCTGACGTCATCGTCGTCCAGCGGCGAAGATCCAATGACGTACATTCCTGTCGTCACTGACTTCGGTAGCTGTGCCCCGATCCGTGTCGAAGTGCGATCGCGCAAGAACTCGCTCGACCTCCAGGATGAGGCCAACCGCAAAAGCTCGGCGCCGTACCGCGCGCCAGAGCTTTTCGAGCCGAACGTCGATGGCGTTGTTGATGGCCAGTCGGACGTGTGGTCGCTGGGCTGTATTCTGTACACTATGGCATTCGGCCACAGCCCATTCGAGCATCCGCGCGAGGTGCGTTTCGATTATGGTTTGTTGCGCAGCTATACTCTATACAGCGATCTAACGTTTTAACAATTTAAAAATCTCTGTGGTGCAGGGATTCATGAAACTCGCGTGTATGAATGGACGAGTGTCTTTCCCGCCAGGTATGTTTTTTATATACCTTTGTTCCAAACGCTGTGCAAATCGTCAGCTGATGCCGATGCCAACTCGTGTATGTCCGACTGGTCCGACAGAGCAAGGCGGCGTCGTGCGCCACCGCAGCACGCAGTTCTCCCACGAGTTTTGCGACTTTATCCGCGACATGCTGCACACGAACCCGGAAGAGCGACCGTCGGTGTTGGACGCCCTCGAGTTTGCCGAGGAGCTGCTGAGCGACGAGATGAAGAGGTGAGCGGACTCTCAGAACACCGCACGGAACAACAGCGAAGAGGGGGCTACAACACAAAGCGACACTCTGGCATCATACATTACGAGCATTTAGGAAACCGAAGTGGAATTTACCTATGTCGTGTGCGGTGTAGACACATACTACGTGGAAATACTGCTGTGGATGGTCCATGGTGATACAGACTGTCTCTACAGAGCCACGGCCGCCACCGCCGCGACGACCATCGCAGCCGTCGCCGTGGCCGTGGCCGTGTACAACGTACTGCCAGCACTCTTCGGCGTCGTCGTCGGCACCGCCGTGGGCGCCGTGGTCACCGGGGCCGGCGCCGTGGTCGGCGCTTCAACGGGCGCGAATTCGCTGCCGCCGGCGCCCGACGACGACGACGCGTTCCACGTGGCCGGCGGCTTGGTGGTCGTGCTGTTGTCGGCGCCGACCTCTTCGGCGCCCGCGCCGCCCGAGCCCGCGGCCGCGAGGCTCTCTGGGTCGATGCCACAGAATTTGAGTTGACTCTCGACGCTGAGCTTGAAGGCCCAGTCCAGGTAGCGGCAGTTGGGCAGCGTCTTGTACAGGTCCTTGAGCGCGGCCGTGCAGGACACGGTGTCGCACATGGCCTTGAGCGTGGCCGTGTCCTCGGGCGCGATCTTGAGCAGCTCCTCGACCTTGAGCGTCTTCTGGCAGAGCTGCTTGCGGTCGTTCTTGGAGAGCGTGAGGCCCGCCTTCGAGAGCACCTCCTGGTCGCAGAGCGGGATGGCCGCGATGTCCGCGGGGAGCGACCCGTCCGCGGACGCGGCGGCCAGCGCGGGGGCGGCGCCCGCCGCGGAGACCGCGAAGACGCTCAGCAGCGCGCACAGCAGAGAGGCGTTCATGGCTGTCTGCTTGGGTGCACGCGGAGTCGGGCTGATCGGCCGGGAAGGAAAATGGAGGCTCCCTGGAAGAGAGAGTGGCCCCATATCACGTATTTGTAACATGAGAGATGGGATTTGTGACAGGTTGCAAATGTATCTCACCTGGATTGTCCGTGGGTTCACTTGTTGCGTTTCAGATGGGTGTACTGAAATAATACTTCCGAAGCAACTTTGCGTTTGGAGAGTACGGCGTTTTTCATGAAAGCAAAACTTTGCTGGGGTCAAAAATGCACTCGATGTTACGTACCTCTGGTTGTAGAGTCGGTTTACCACACGAGCCGGCTTCGCGCTGCGGCTTCTCGCACTAGTGCCCAGGACCTTCCCAACGGGAAGGCTGGATCCGGTGCGACCACCGCGGCACCGGCCCTGCAGTCGAAGCTGGGGCGGTCGGAGTCGAACACGAGCAGTCGGTATTTTTTGGACAGCAGATGTTCGGTATTTTTCGGGGGTCGGTTTTTTTCGGCGGAAATATTTCGGGATTTTTTTTTCAGGGGGTGGGGTCACCCAAGGGGTTGGGAAGTGGGGGGCCCAGTCTGGTCCTCAACGTTAGCCTCGCAGACCTTTGTTTCCCGCTGCTTCTCCTTTTATTTTCGGTTCGTTTGGGTGGGGAAGGGGTGGGGGAACGGGCGTGGTCCTCAGCGTTAAGAACCTCTCTAACCTCCTCCGTATTATTGAGAGGTTCTATAGCTTCGCACACCTGTTATTTTCCCACCTCCTTCCCCGAATTTGATTTTGAGAGTCCGCGAGAGCGAGCTACGATCACTGGTGGCCCCCAATCTGGGCCGCCTCACACTCGCCTCACTCGCCCTCGGCTTCGGTTTTGTCTGAGTTGTGTGTTTTGGGTTTTTGTCTTCTCTGGCTTGGGGTTTTTGGGCTTCCTGACAGTGTTCTTGGGTTGTGGGAGGGTACTTGAATTAGTTAAGTTGAGCCGCAGATTATCTTCGTCGGAGCGGGGATTGAACCCGCGACCTCCCGGTCCGCCAGCCGTGGCAGAACCACTGCACCAGCGGACCGGTTGAAAGTCCACCGGACGAAACCGCGTGTTGTGGCCACGCGTCCGAGTCAAGTTGACTTGACGAGTCAACTTGACTCGGACGAGGGGGCACACCACCCGGTTTCTTCCTCCCAAGGTGAGTCACCTAGCGTCGGATATGGCCAAAACGCAGCGGCACCGGCACGTTAAAACGAGATTAGGAACACGGCGCCGGGCGCTCCTCCTCAAGCGCATCCATTGTCCCCCCATCCAACGACACACCATTACAAAACACAGCATGCATGTCACTCGGACGTATCCATGACGATACCCCATTTGTGGACGTCTTCGAGAGGGGGGCAAAAGAAACAGCGAACGCGATGAATACACGCAAGTCCCCCGAGGCCCAGGCCGCACACCATACCACCGACCGACGAAGAAGGCAAGCGCTCATTCTCCAATTTATCATGCGGTTGTGGCCGCGACCCGGAGCTCGCACTCGGCGCGCGCGCGGCACGCGACGGCCCAGTCGAGCAGCGCGTCGCCCGTGGCAGCGCCGTCCTCCTCTTTCAGCCGCACGCCCGCGGCGCTGTCCACCATGACCTGCAGGATGGCTTGTGGAACACGAACACGAGGTCGCTTGACGACAAAGACGACAAGCCCAACGACGACGGACGCGGTGAGCAACGCTTCTCCCAGCTGGTTGAAAACGCGAGAATGCATCGTATCGCGGTCGTGGGCCACGAGGAGCTCACAAACTAAAAGTAAGAGAGAGAAACACAATCGCTGGTAGATTGCCAGGCATCTCTACTAGTCTGTATACTGGAACTGGCTAAACACCTCCTCCAGCCGCGGCTGCATGGCCGCGTCGAAGATCATCGGCACGGCGCCGCGCGCGAGCGCCCCGAGTCGCTGCTTTGGCAGCCCAAATGCCAGCGCCGCGCGCGCGTACTCGCGCGAGAGCGTGGTGTCCAGCACGCCGTGGTCGTCCGTGCAGAGGCAGAGCGGGTACGTCCCCTGGAGCGCCACGACCTCTCGGTGCGGGTGCGCGCGGTAGCCGCAGAGGCAGAGCCCGTTCGCGTCCTTGGTGCCGCACGCGCAGCTCTGCTGCGGGTCGCGATAGCGCGCCAGCGTGTGCACGTTTGAGGTGAGGCAGACCTCGATTGGGATGCGCAGCGCCATGAGCTGCGCGTAGTGCGCGTCCGAGAGGCAGCACGCGTGGCCCACGCGGTCGGGGCGGAACTGCATGATGCGCTCCGCCTCGTCGTCGTCGTAGTGCTCGGCAAAGTGGACCGCGAGCTTGAGGCCATGCTGGCGCGCGCGCTCGAGAACAGCCTCGAAGCGGTGGAACTCGGAGTCGGCGCGCTCCGAGTGGCCGCTGAGGTCGATGCCCAGCACGTACGAGCACTTGCGCTGCCACTCGAGCGCCAACGCCACGGTCTCCTTTGCGAGCGCGAGCGGCTGGTTGCGGTTGATGCTGAGCAGCAGGCGCACTTCAATGTCCAGGTCGCTGCGCGCGCGGCACTCGTCGAGCGCCGAGACGACCTCGGCGACGTAGTCCGCGCGCGATGCGCCGTCCCGCTCCAGCGCGCGCGGCGTCGAGCGCAGCTCGAGATACTTGACGTTCTGCGCGGCAAAGTCCTCGACGGCCTCGATCACGATGCGCCGCAGCGCCTCGCGGCTCACGACCACCTGGTGGATCAGGTGGAACATCTCGAAGCACTCGTCGAGGCTGCGGTGCGCCGGCAGCGCGCGCGGCTCGGTGCCGGCGCGCCGCGCCTCGTCCTCG
>JAMFLL010001662.1:0-11596 GCA_027475725.1 Pythium rhizo-oryzae | reverse complement strand
CTCCCATCGTCACGATCTTGCGCAGTGGAACTCCGCGATGCCACTGGCAGCAAACTCGAATCAGTGGAACTTGCGCCGCAGTTGTCAGGATCAAAACCCAACGTATCTAGAGCTCGCTCAGGTTCTCCTTCAGTTGAGGCTTCGTTGTGACCGCTGAAACCCTCGTGAGCGTAGATCTCTGCGAATGGAGAACGTCGCACAGTCGCAGTGTGATCGACTCCCGAGAAAACCTTGTGTACGTTGCCCTCGTCGTTTGCTGGATGGCGCAGAGACAGCAACGCATCCCCCCTGTCTCGTAGATCGACTTGGGTTTGATGAACTCCATATTGAGCTCCTACGGCAAACGATACTCCACCAGTGTCGACCGCTCCAGGTTCGTGGATACCTTCCAGTGACGCGGTCGCGCTGATCATCAACTCGTCGTTGCCGAATAGACATTCATCTGCAGAGGCATCGTCATCACACACATTCCATCTGGTGATGGCGGTGTGATCGCTGGAGACTGCGATACGAGCCGGAGGGCCGAATACTTGCGCGGCTATACCATCACTCGGACTCCTAACCAACCCAAGAGCTTCAAACCCTGAATCAATTGCCTCGCCCACGACAGTAGTGGCAGTCGAGAGACGCCGTTCAGCTTGATAACGTTCTTCCCCGGGCTCGCGGAGGATGGGGTCAGCGTGACCACCCGCGTTGACATCGAGTTCTTCGTCAGCAGCCCCGAAAATATCTTCAACTGCACTGTCGGCTTCGCCGTTTGATCGGTCGTTCCACGTGCTCTCGCCGTCGTCAACCACACTGAGGATTCTTCCACCCCGCGCTGAATGCTTGATCGCAGCGTCTGGTGCCTCCACGGCATCCTGCAGTGTGGGCTTGGATAGTGACGAGTGTGTTGTCTCGAGCGCTGTGTCACTGTGTTGGAACTCAAGGTTGCGACTTGGCCGTTTGGACTCACCCGAATCAGCTTCATTCCGTTCAACAGCCGACTCAGCAGCACACTCACGTATCTCGTCGTACTCGGAGCGATCGAACAGTGAGAAATCAACCTCTCGCGACGAAAATTCATGGTCTTCAGTTGTCAAAGAGCCCTCATAGTGTCTCTTCCATTCCACACTTTCCTCTTGGACAACGTCTTCGTCACCACTGTCGGCCGTGCGCTCGCAAGGATTCTTCGCCTTCTGCCGGACCTCGCTTCTCCCATCGTCACGATCTTGCGCAGTGGAACTCCGCGATGCCACTGGCAGCAAACTCGAATCAGTGGAACTTGCGCCGCAGTTGTCAGGATCAAAACCCGAGGAACAAAGGGGAGGTTCGGGGAAGTCGGAGTGGTGGGGGAATAGATGGTCCCTGAGAAGGGAGGGAAGATGGAGCATCTTCGACGGCATGTGATGCTCGTTCTCTCGCGGCAGCTCTGTTTCAGGAGGTTGCATCGCAGCACCGGTGGTGCGCGTCATGGTTCCGCCGCTCGCATGGGTTTCCTGTATCTTCGTCGACATGCTCCGCGTTGCTTCTTTGCATTTCACCACGTGCAAAGCAGCGCAAACTTGACGCGTCTCGCGCGTCACACTCGTACGTCTCGGTGGGCTGCCGTCGGTTGTCTCTGTGCAGTTGCTTGGTGCTGTCGGGAGGCGAACGATTGACTGCGCTGCCGCTGGTTTCCCTTGGTGGTGGGTTGCCGGTCGTCGCTTGAATGAATGCCGCGCGAACAATCAAAAATGCACTTCAAGCTCCCATGATTCTGATCCTCAAATAGTGTGGTGTACATAAATTGGGACTTGACGCATTGGGGTCGATGGGAACTGAAGCCGATGGGGGAACTGCTGACCGAAGGCATATCGCTCACCAGTCCGAGAGACACTGCAGCTCTGCAAACGAAGGAGGTAGCATTACATGCCACCATCACACGTACATTGTGGATCGACCACAATGAGCTGCTGTGAGAACGTGCAGGCGCGTCGACCGCGCTCGGTCGTGCCGGAGATTCTCGAGCTGTTCGCATGTCACAACCGCAGCCCCCATCGGCTCACCCAAGACGACGACCACGACGCCTATCAAAAGTCATAGCGCACCTCATGACAAGCCCACCTTTAGCAGCTTTTTTGCGTCGGCAAGTATTGCTCATGATCCGATATTAATATCGGCGACGCGTCGGACTGGTTCCGGCAATAGAACTAGTCCTATGTAACAGGCACTTGAGAGGTTAGTAACCCATAATAGAATGAGTCAGTCTCCGGGACCAGTGAACAGTCCTCGTGAACAGGTGGGTTCGAGAAACTCACTCTTCGGTCTCTCTAATGACCCACCCGTTTCCCAATACTAGTACTGTAGTTTGCCTCTCATTTTGGACCAAACGGTCCAGGCCCGACTGGACTGCAGATGCCATTCGGGGCAATGCTTGGCCCATTGACCCGTTGATGCTCGCACAGCCGGGAACGAAGAACAAGAAGAGGGCCATGAAGGTGTCGGCGTCGTCATCCAACTCCAAAGGCGAGGAGGTCCAGCCGCTTCTGGCGTTGGAGCAGGCGCTCGTGGCGCACCTCACGGAGAAAGTGGGGCTCGATATGAATGAAGGTCATGGTAGCGACGGCCGTTGAGAAGGAGATCGAGGTGGTGTGGCCGTAACGGCGACCGCGGAGACACATGAGACGGGTGTGGCCGAGTCGGTCCGCTGTGGATACCGCGCTTGTTGAACGAGCTGAGACGCTACTGATCACGATTGAGACGCTGGGGGGAGCTCGCGCGTCTTGAGAGCACACAGAAGACGCCTTTTCCTCCAGAAACGCACGACGAAGACCAACGTGACTGGTAAGGCCAAGAAGAAGAAGCGGCAGACGGCCGCGGCGGCCGCTGTCAACTGCACCTTGCGAGAGTTCTTCGCTCAAGAAGGAGCTTTGCGACCGCGCGCGAGCGGATCGCTCAGCTGCAGGCTGCGAACAATACTCGTCGTCGAGCAAAACTCGCTTCGTGGCAGCGTGGGCGAGCCCTCCCAGAACGACGAAGCGCTCGTGAAGGATCTAGTGTACACCAAGAAGGCGACACACCTGCTGCGCTCAGAGATCGCCACCGTGCAACTTTCCAGAAGCTGTGGAAGACGGTTGATGAGGTCGCGAAGACGAACAACGGCCTCACGGAGAAGAATGATCGTTCGGATGTCAAGGCTCAGAACGTGCGTCTTCAGGCTGAGAAAGCCGAGAAACAGCGCACAGCTGGGATGATCGAGCGTGTGACGATGCTGGGGCGCAGGTGTCTACGTAACGAACGCGAAGGAGAAGCTGGCGTACCTCTTCGATCTTTTGCCCGACCCCAACGCACCCTCACGCTCCGAGTTCTGAAGATGCTCGATCGCTCCTTGCGCAGTGCAATCGCACAGCTGCCACATATGCAGCCTGCGGAGTTCCCGAGCTATCTCGAGTTCGAAGGTGCATCTCCATTGCTGTCTATCGATGCTTACACAACCGCGACGATCCACCATAAGCCAGACGATCGGCCATAAATATGGCGCGCAGTCCAACATCTCACTGCAACTTCATGAGATGGGGCGCGGATTCTGCCGAGTATTGTCGGACCATGACCTCCACATGCTGCAGCGTTACTGCCATGTATGTGACGGATCAACTTCAAGGTGATGTCCAAGATTTCTGACAGACGACTTCGCGATCTCGGAGGTGCTGCAAATGTTGCTAGACCCTAGTTTCGCCAGCTTCCAGCCGCTCCAGCCGTGCCACTGAAACATTGCGAAGGGGTTCAATCCCAACCTCAAACGCAAGCTGGTCAAGTTCCTTACGAGCGCGGACCCGATACCGCAGGCCGGTACCCAGGTGCACGTAAAGCGTACGCCAACGCCCCTCACTGTGCTGTTGGAACTCCACTGATCCATTTTTTGTCGCTTGCAGTTCCTCCGTCGGAGAAGATGTCATTCCCAGCACGTTTGCCGCCAGGATGTGTTCGAACGCTGCGGATAGTGCCTGCCTGTGTCCCACGTAAGTTGAGTTTTGTATAGAAGGGGCATGAGTATATCTAATGACCCGACCATGTGAGCGTCTAGATATCAATGCGACCGCGCTGCCGTAGTGATAGCACTTCTCGCATTCGAACCTTCTCGACCCGTAGCCGTTCGTGCTGTGCAAGAGCCTCCCACGTGACAGCAACTCGTGGCCAGGCTCTTGCCAAATCAGACAAACGCTTTCGTCCGCGCCGACGGCCACGAAGACCAGACCAACGCCTTCTTTGTCGCTTACTGCGAGCGTGACATGGTCAGGGCTGGGTCAGATACGGCGATCGTGATGAACTACGGTGGCGCGTAAAGGAAGCCGACGAAGACGAATGATAACGATGTGGAGGGAGAAGCCGCTAAGGAGAAGGATGGGTGGATTGGTGACGAGCGTAAGTGAACACGGGAGAAGCTCTCAAATACCTAGAAGGACAACTGCCAGCGAAAGAAGCAGCTAAATTCCTAGGAACAGCAGCAGGAGAAGGAGCACGCGGACGCGCGCTAGTGTCGAGGGCCAGGCGCACGATCACGTGCTTCTCGTCGCGCCCGATGCGGTCGCAATGGGTGCAGAAATATTCAAGTGATCCCTGCTACGTCGGTAGGCGATATTGGCGTCTGAAATTTCGCTGGGAAACTGCTTTCAAACGCATCTCTCTATTTTTTATTAGGGGTTTATCCTGTTCTGTTATGCTCGTTGGTAGTCACTGTCCGTGCGCCATTAGTGCCGCATTCATCGCCAACATCAGGCGCTCAAAGCCAGCACGCGCGATCGTTGGGCTCTTCTGCCCCATAGTACACCGAAATCATAAGCTCGGTGCACTCAGCAATCATTGCGTTGCGCCATGGGCTGAGTGGGGAGCTTTTCACTTTCTCGAGGACGAGTTGAATTTGCTGCTCGAGTTTATCAAGGAAGTCAAGGCACCAGATCTCGTCGTCGAAAATTGCAGCCGCGGCGAACTCACTCGCGAGGCTCCGCAGCTTCTGGAATGCAGGAAGCCAAGTCTCAACGGAAGTGAAGTCACCCACTACCACGGCCTCCAAACCGCCGCTGCCAGTGTTGTTCTTGCTCCCCCCGACGCCCGAATTGGCGTTGTTGACCAAATCACCTTGCTCCGCCGTTGCATCGTCGTCACTAGAGTCATAACTCTCTTCGTCGCAGTCCTTAACGCTGCATTTGACCAAACCGACGGAAGCGATGTGTTTCAAACTCAGGTTCCGGGACGTGAGTTGACGAAGTGGTGCAATGGAAGTCTCGTCTTCACCGCCGATTGCGCCATCGACTGCCACTTCCTGCATTTCTTCGCCACTGTAGCCCTGCGCACTCACTGTGGTGGGCGATCTCGACGTACAGCCTTCGGCAAGCTGGTCGAGCAACGAGTGAGCCCGCTGTTGCAGCGTGTTGAAATGGTCCTCGATTGTATTGAATGAGAGACAGAGGCGTTCTCTCACAGAAGATGTCGGCACCTTGACGAACGCAGACCGACATTTCTCCGTCATCTCCTTCGCCATGCGGAGCTGTGTGCGGACCAATACTTCGCTGGGGAGCGTTTCGCGGTCCGGAACGAAAGCAACTCTGGCATCAATATCCTGCAGACGCATGCGGCAGAGAGTTGCCGTGATCATCTCACTTAGCCGTGCCATGTCAGTGAGAGCACTGATTGCAACACCCTCAACATTCCTCTCGTCATTATCGGAGTCGATCAAGTTGCCTTCCAACAAAAGCTCGCAGAGCGCCAACATCACGCGGTCTTGATCATCATCGTTGTCTTCATCGGCACCATCAGCTTCATAGTCAATGTCTCCGTCCTCATCATCAACACAGTCACTCTCGATAGCACTGTCGCCCGCTGCACCACAGACCGACGAGTCGCCGTCGCTCTTCAGTGCATCGAGGTCTGCACTCGCCGAGTCGACATCAAGATAGACTGGTTCGTTCTCAGCGCTGAATGCTTCCGAATTGCTGTTGCTGGTGTGATCGAGTGGGCGCGCTTTTCCCCTGCCAAGATTTTCCAATATGGTGCCAGCCAAGGCGCACGCCATGTCGAGGCGTTCTTTAATCGCTTGGGCAATCGCTTGGGCATACTCGAGCTGCTCGAGTGTGGCCGAGGTACCGATGGCGTTGCCGACAACCAATTGAACCTGGATGTGGCTCTCGGTCGCCAGCTTGCGTTGCACCCGAATCTGGTTTTCCATAAACACCGTGTCTTCATCAGATAGACCGAGGCGAGAACCTTCGAATGCAATGCTGTGCGCCCGGTCGAGCGTCTCTTGGAGTTGATCGACGAGCAGCTGTGTGGTCCCAAACAGCGCAATCTCTGGTCCCGGAAAGTCGTATCCTGTGTCGTTTCCAGTTTCGTTTCCGGCGATCACCGACGTGCCCAGCGCATCAGGCGCAGAGCACTCACCCGCGCCATCGATGCTGTCACGAAAGCCGCTCTGACCATCCGAGCTGCCGCTACTCGCATTCGCTTGATCGCCGCATACCACTTGCGGCTGCGCGGGACCGCCTGGCTTGCTCGCCGTGTCACTCGTGGGCGCCGCTGGGGCGTGCGTGAGCGCACCGACAGAAGAGAGTCGCTCCGGACGGGGGTGGCGTGAGGCGGGCAGTGCGCGCGGTGCGCCGCGCGGGGCGCGGAACATGTTGCCGCTGGTTAGGCGTGGTTGAGTTTGGACGTTTGAGTTGGGGAAACCGGGCGTGGCGCGAAGCGGAAAGCAAGGCCGGCATTGAAGTGACCGTCACTCCGGAATGCTGCGCATTTTGTGATTTGAGGCGCATCAGATGTCATATATTAGCAAAATGTGCAATGAAGGAGTCATATACCGCTGCAGATGTCACTCATTTTCGATGATTTCGCAAATGGGGAGATATTCTGACCCTTATTTAGCAACCCAAGCGATTCAGAGTCGTCAAGAGAAACAGTCGAGTACTCAATGAAGGTAGTCCTTTCACGCCGACGGGAAACCGATTCGTTCAGACACAAGTTCCCCACAGCAAACACCATGGGAAACGCAGCATCCACGCCGCCGCCGCCGCCGCCGCCGCCGCCGCCGCCGCCGCCGCCGTCGCCGTCGCCGTCGCCCTGGCGCCCACGCACAAAGGTTCGATGGGGAAGACGAAACGCCAACTCACGGGTGCGCTCCCCTCGCGCCGTATGGCACACACGCTCCCGCGCCACACCTCGGCCGGCGTGGGGTGGTCGTCTTGGTCCGGCATCTCGGTGGCGCGGTTTTTCCAGCGCGTGATCGGCGACGCTCGCGACCTCCAGTGTGATCGATACGGTCGCGGTCGCGTCCTCCTCCGTTCTGGTTCTCCATGTTGCGTCGTTCCCACGTGGAGTCAGCGAAGCGTGCTCTCGCATGCGGGCGGTTTTACGGGGAGCGAGCTCCTCAGCGCATCGAAGTACATCACTACCAAGCTAAAGACCCACTTCGAAGGCTTGAACGACGCGCCCTCCCGTGTACATATGCTATGTCATGGGAGTGCTGGCTTCAAGGTGCTGGGCGGGCGAATGAGTTCGCTCGCGCCTTCCACTTGAAGAAGGCGCTGCTGCCTGCGACTGACAAGTTCGTCGACAGTGTTGGTCGCGGCGTCTCTAGGAGTTTGGGCGGCTGTATGGTTGCCACACGTGCGGCATCAAGCGCGGGGTACAGTATCATGCAGATCACATGCTCCAAAAGCGTAAGAGGTGGTTGGAGGCCATGTGGCGTGTGGTCTTGGCACTGACAGACGGATCCCGTTGTTTTTTAGTGGCCAAGAGAATGAATGATGCGCTGTGGCGACGGTGGACGGGGCGGGAGATGTTGCTGCGTTTCTACCCGCAGTGCTCGCCGTGCTCGAACTGACGAGAGCGGGGGAAGGCGTCGTCAAGCTGGGGAGATCGGACCTGAAGGTTAGTATGCCAGCGCTATTGCCTAACCGTACGACTTGGTTTCGCTCGTTCTTCTGTGTACGGGCGGGCTGTACTTCGGTGGCTCCTCGTCCCAAGGTTCGTTGTGCGGGATTGATGATTGAGCTGGAGTCGGTACTTCCAAATATGATGGTCATCATGTTTTTTAAGAAAACTGAGCGTACCCAATGTGGGAAGAAACGAAAAGCAGATCGATGTCATGAAGATCTGTCCGTGTGTGAGAAAAGAAGACTATGTCAACAACGCCGCGAGCTCAGCGATGTCGAAGACCTTGTCGCGGCCGAGTACTGCGATCGTTTGGAGCCTGACTCACACATCAAGAAGAGCAGCGTCCATAGGTATATAGTATCTGTCCAGGAGGAGGGCGCTTCATCCATCAGAAACGTACGCTTAACGAATTTATTGCCGGATGGTACAGTGTTGCTTAGTGTAAGCATATATCTCCGCATCACGCTGTGGTAGATGGCGTAGCCGAACCGTCCAGGTGATATCTGCAAGAATCTCCATTGCAACATGGCAAGTCCGAATTGTGAGTGTGTGGAAGTATCTACCTCAAGGACATGTTGTTCAAGAGGAGCACCGCTGTCCCAGGCCCACGGGCGCAAAGCCTAAGAGCGAAGTTCACGGATCTCAGTGACAGCCCACCATGTACATGAACATGCGCATGGGCTATCTTCATCGACGAAGGAACGGCTTGAGCGACGTGAACAAGTAACGAATGACCGCTTCACGTGTTATGCGTCATGGCAGCCGAGGCGCCCGACAAGAGTTCACCCTACAGGCAACAAGGCGGGCGATCCCCACGACCTAATCGAATGGAAAATACCACGGTGATGCACCTACGAACCAGCGGGGTATCGGGGGTCGTCTGGTGCAAATCATTCCGCTTCGCATTCTCCCAAGGTATGTTGCGTCAATCACCGTCCGGTATCCAGCATCTAAGGGTTTGATTATGACATAGGAGCCCGGGGAGTATCGAGCTCTAAAGAAGAGAATCTGCGCTTAGAGGCAAACTGCGCTGACGTCCACGTACTCAAAGACATCGATGCTCAAGATGATTCTGTACGCCCAGTCTAAGCGGAAATTGGGACGGCTACACCGCGAGTATCCAGTGGCAGCCACGTCCGGATCAAACCAAGGGCAACAGTCTGTTGCCCTTGGTTTGATTACTTCTGGGATGCCCTGGCGAGTTTGACGAATGTGCTCGCATTCCCCACCAACATCATTGGCAAGTTTGAAAAGGACACATGCAACCCCTTTGTCGTTTACGACTCCTTTGAGCGTCTCTACTCGAGTTGGGCTTCTGAGGAAAATGCATTTTCAAACGACTTTCGGAACTTGACGGCCAAAGGGTTATCGAAGCTCGTGAAGAGCCTGTCCAAGGACGCTGCTTCATCAGCGGCCGCACCAGCGGCCCGTTCCACGCGTCAGAAAAGTGCCGAGGAGAAGGTCGTTCTGTCGCCAGAGGGGCTTTCCCTGCTCACTGATTCTCGTTGGGAGTTCGTGTACACAGCTTCCATGGGCTTTGCGTACCTGTTGACGCCAAAAGGTCTGGAGCTGCCGTGGCACAAGACAGACCAGATCGACACGAAGTTCTTGCTCCTCGCATATGTTGATGACTTTCCGATGAGCGAAACAGGTCGCATCATTGATGCAAGAAAGAGATCGAAAAGTACATGGAAATCCGCGTCGACATCTCCGCCAAGAAGTGGGCTATGTTTTCCGAGATGAGCGGCAAGAGCTACTGGGGGGTCATTGGGAAAGACCTCTTCCCAAATCTTTACAAGATCGCAGAGCGTGTGTTCAACGTACCCACGTCTTCTGCCTCCATTGAGCGAGCGTGGAGCACTTTTGCGTTCATCTGGTCGAAGCGCAGGAACCGTCTAGGCTCCGAGAAGGTCGAAAAACTTGCCTTCATTTACATCAACAGCATGCTGCTCGACGACAAGGATACGTGCGACTACATCAAAGAGTATCTTGACCAGAACGACGAAGACGAAACCTGCCAGTAAGACTGCCGACCACTGCATACTCAAATCAAGTTCAATACTATACAACCGTTTACTCCTTACTTTCAAACAGCGTTTGTATCACTTCCTCGGGTAAGCTGGGGTAAGTGGGAAAGTAAGTGTATAGTGTCCTGAACTTCCGCCCATTCTGCACTCCGTAGCAACAGTGGCTGTCACGCCCGCGCTGTCGTCGTCTTCGAAAGTGAACGTAGCTGTCATGAGCAACACTCATGAAGGTATGCGACTCGCGCTCGGCACAGACTTGCAATGCTGGTTGCGGAGGGAATCATGTAGTAGATGTTCGAGGTGGGAGCCAAAGCCGAGTACGTGGTCAGCAAACTCGCACTCATTCCTGTCTGCGTACTTACAGATTCGTTTACAGATTTACAGTTAGTCGCCCGAGTTCGTCAGGTACCGTCGCAACTGTCACATGCACACAAAGAAGAGTTTTTGCTTGACCCAAGGTTTACACGCAAGGGCAAGTCCTCGCAGCCCAAAGATTGCAGATGGAAGAATCATAATTAGGTCACTGCCGAAGCCGATCGTGCCGGTGGCAATGCCAGCGAGCGCAGAGACGGCCGGGATGGTCCAGATATCACGGGTCATCCACTGCAGGAGGAGAAGGTCAGTCAGTCACTTCCATTGCGAGCAATACAAACGTGACCAGGTCATTCGTCCGCACCTTTATCTCGCCCTGCGAGGGAGCGACGCGCGGGAGCTGCTGGCGCTCGAATGTGTCAAGAGTCGTCTTGTACGACTTGTCCGCGAGGTAGCCGAGCAGCACGACGGGCACAGCGACCACGAGCGCCGCCTGGAGGACCGCCACCGCAAAGATGACGGCGATGAGCACACCGACCTTGTGGAGGGGAAGAGTCTGAACCGCGACGCGACAAGAGAGGGCCCGGGCCCGAGTGGGGAGGCTCATTGGCGGCCAGCGAGCTGCTCTCACTGATGCTCCATTCCTCGTGCGGCGCGTAGTCCGCTCGGCAGTGCGACGCCTGCAGCAGCAGCGAGCCGCACACGAGCAGCGCGGTCGTGAGCACTGTCGACATGAGCCACGGGGGCACAAAGACACTACGCACCAGGACACCGACGAGACCGCCCACTACCAATTCACCATCCAGCGTTGTCAGTCGTGATTGCCGAAGGGAACGCTCGAGCGACAGCGGAGGAGACACGTACACATGAGCGCGGGCTGCACGATGAGCAGCAGGTCCCAGTCGATCTGCGGGGCGCGCCGACTCGTCACGCGCGTCCTCGCGCACGCTGTCGGCAAAGATCGCGCGGCTGCTGCCGGCGATCGTGACCACGGACAGCGCGATCGCGGCCTGGAGCTCGAGCCCGAGCACGCGCGCGTACACGGTCGTGAGGATGCCCGCGGTGGACGCGCCGGACGCGATCGAGTCGGCGTTCGCGACGTTGTTGGTCACGCAGAGCACGAGCGCGGCCAAGATGAGCGCACTGCTGGATGCTGCGTGCATCGATGGATACCGATATTACTACCGGTTTGCACCAGTATCATCCTGTCGTGTCTGCCATCTCTGCGTCTGTCATCGAAACCCCTTCAAATAATATTGCGATCGGTTTTGAAAGAGGACCTGCCCGGGAAGAGGGAAGGGAGGGGAGGGGCAGTGCCGGGCAGCGGTGCCACTGTGGGCCCCGACCGAGAATCGAGACTCTCGAGAGTC
>JAMFLL010001661.1:0-14272 GCA_027475725.1 Pythium rhizo-oryzae | reverse complement strand
CGGCTCGCTCACGGCCGGCCGCCTCAGCACGGCGCTGGGCCGCAAGAAGGCGCTGCTGGTCGACTCGTTCCTGTTTGTGATCGCCGGCGCGATCATGGCATTCGCGGCCAACATCTACATGCTCATCGTTGGTCGCTTCATTGTTGGCTACGCCGCGGGCACGGTCAGCGTGGTCGTGCCGCTCTACCTCGGCGAGCTCGCGCCGCCCAATCTTCGTGGCGCGCTCGGCACCGGGTACCAGTTCGGGGTCGTCACGGGCATCCTCGTGGTGTCGGTGTTGGCGTTCGGCTTCTCAGGCCCGAGCGAGGGGCTCGCGAAGCCTGGCTGGCGCTTCCTCATGGGCTTCACGATCGTGCCGGCTGTGCTCCAGATGGCGCTGTCGTCGCTGCTCACCGAGAGTCCGCGTTGGCTGCTCACCAAGAACAAGCCCAAGGAGGCCGCGGACATTCTGCGCCGCCTCCGTGGCTCGAACGACGTGTACGAAGAGATTGACAGCATCTGCTCGGCGAGTGACAACGAGTCGGGCGACATGGGCATCTGGGCCGTGCTCACGGACCGCTCGATCCGCTTCCCGCTCGTCGTCGGCATCGTGCTCCAGGTCGCGCAGCAGTTCTCCGGCATCAACGCTGTGATGTTCTACGCCAACTCGTTCTTCAAGAACGTCGGGCTCGCGAACCCGCTCGTGGGCACGACGCTCGTGCAGACCGTGAACGTGATCTCGACGGGAGTCGCGCTCGTGCTCATGGACACGGCCGGCCGCCGCCCGCTGCTCGTGTACTCGAGCGTCGGCATGATCGTCTCGACCGTCGTGCTCACGCTCGCGCTGCTCAAGCTGCTGCCGTTCTCGGGCATGGTCTCGGTCGGCGGTGTGATGTGCTTCGTGTGGTTCTTTGAGATCGGTCTTGGCCCGATCCCGTGGCTCATTGTGGCCGAGATGTTCCCGGCGCGCCCGCGCCCCACAGCCATGTCGATCGCCACCATGGTCAACTGGCTCTGCAGCTTCATCGTCGGGCTCGTGTTCCCGATGCTCCAGTCGTCGCTCAACGAGTACTCGTTCGTGCCCTTCGGCACGTGTCTCGTGCTCGCACTCGTGTTTGTGCTCAAGTACGTCCCGGAGACCAAGGGCAAGACGACGGCCGAGATCCAGGACGAAATGCGCAAGATTCGTTAGGCTGTTCTGGGGGACTCAAGAGGCCGCTCGGTGCATTAGTAGTGGCATCCATGCGTGTGGCCTATCAGCCGAAACACTCTGCAAAGGGAAGAGGAGACAACGGAACAGAGTGTGGTGGCGAACGCCTTGCAAAAAGAATATAAAAGTTGACATATCTCGACACTACAAAATTGTTCCTTTCCTACTGTATCCTTGCCTACACAACGACGGCGCTTCACATGGCGCTGGGCGGTCGCGGTCGGATCCTAAAGGCTGATCTCGTTGCCGCCGTGGCGACGGTAAGAGTTGTTGGGCGTGGGGTCGTCGTGAACCACGACCGTGTGCGTGCGGCGCATGCCCTGGGCCTGCAGCGGCGCCGGCTGGAGGCCGCGAAGCTTGGGGGCTTCAGGGTGGCGCCCCTCGTGGCCGCCCATCATCTTGGGCGTCTGCTGCTGCCCGCCGTACTGGAGCGGCGTGGACGCGTGGCCGCCGTCCATGATGGGCACCTGGTGGCCGTACCGACCGTACTGATTGTACTGGTTGGGCTGCTGGTGCTGGTTGTACTGCTGCTGGTGGTTCTGGTTGTGCGAGTGGAGCGAGCTGAGGTCGCCGCCGAGCGGCTGGAAGCTCTCGGTGCCGTGCTGGGCCTCGTTCTCGCGCTTCTCGTCGTCCTCGCGCTTGAGCTTCCACGTGATGTAGAAGATGTACATCTGGCGCACCATGAGGCACACGAGCACGAGCACCTGGAGACCGATGATCGCGAAGCCCACGCCCTCGCGGAGGTCCACGGGGATGTCCTTCTGGAGCGACGTGGCCGACGAGATCAGGAACAGCGTCAGGAACAGGGCCGAGATCTTGATGATGATCACAAACGACGAGGTCTTCTGCACGAACGCCGAGGGGAACGGACGCTTCACCTCCATGTAGAGCAGGAAGGCGATGTGGAGCGTAATGAGCACGAGCACCTGCCAAATACCCGGCATGCCGATGAAACCGGTCGTGACACCGCACAGCAGTGCCAGCACGAGCTTGGGCGCGAAGAAGTAGCGGCCCTCGAACTTGTACTCGTCGTAGAGCGGGCCGTAGCGCGCGTGGACGGGCTTCTCAAAGTGGTCTTTGGTGCCGAGATCGCGGAGCTCGTCCTCGTGGCTCCGCACGACCCAGTAGCCGTACAGAATCGTGCCGATCGCGAAGAAGAGAAGCGAGAAGATCGCGAGGAACATACCCGGGTCCGTGGGCTTGTTGTTCTTGATCAAGTAGCAGATCTGGAACGTGGCCGTGACGCCGACAACGTACTCGGAGAGGATCAGCACCATCATGAGCACGCCGACAGTCTTGTCGAACCACTTGCCGGCGAACGCGCGGAAGTCGCTCACGAACGGCGACGCCACGCACACGAACAGACCACAGAGCACGAACGGTGCGACGCAGAGCATCATGACGCCAGCGAGCGTGAGGTAGAACAGCATGTCGACCTTCACACCAATGAGCGCGGCGTAGCGCTCCATGCCGAGCGTCTGGTTCGTGTTGGTCACGTCCATGAGGCGGCGGGTCACGACCGTACCGTTGCCGCTGGTTTCCTCGCTCTCGACCTTCCCGAACGGCAGGAACGAGAACGTGGACGGGGCCATGCGCTTGCCCATCTCCTGGAGCAGGCGCGGCGTCGCGTCGAGGTTCATCTGGTTCACCATGACGCTGAACTGGCAAATGTCCACAGCGACCATGGCAAGGCCGAGACTGGCCGTGGCCGAGACACCACCGGCCACACCGGCGCCCGTGCCCATGACACCGCCGGCGACCGACATGACGGCACCGGCCGCGACGGACACGGCCGCGGCGCTGCTGCCGATAGCGGCCGAGGCGATCGACACCTTGTCCATGGCCGTCTTGGCAACACCGTCGCCCCAGTGGTCGGCATCACCAAGACCCTTGTCCACAACGGGCGAGAGCGCCGGCGGCGCGGCCGTCACCTGCTTGGGCGTGCTGGATGAGCCGTCCACCAGCAAGTTCTCGCACTGGCACGAGGAGAACGAGGCCTCGCTCTCGTACGAACACGTCTTCTCGGTCTTGAGCGAAAGCGACGACAGCACCGACGCGGCCGCCGACGACGAGCCTCCGACGAGCTGGGACTTGCCCAGGTACTTGGCCAGGTCCACAAAGTTGAACTTCTCGTACACCGAGGAGGAGAAGCCGTCCTCGGCGGCGTAGTCCCACGTGCCGTTGGAGCACTTGGGGAACTTGCAGAGCGACATGCAGAGCTTGAGGTCCACCACGGACGACTGGACGCCAGAGTAGATGAGGCACTGCGCCTGCGCGGCCGCGGCCTCGACGTCCAGCGGCGTGCCCTCGCACGTGAGACCGAGCTGCGCCCAGGCGCCGTAGAACGTCGTGTCACACGTGAACTCGCCCGTGACCACGGTCGCGGCAACCGTGGACGAACCAGAGGACGAGGACGTGCTGTTGGCCGCGGCCGACGGCGCCAGCGTGGGGGGCGACGTGGTCGTGGTCGCAGCCGCGGACGAGCCGGACGAGTCCGAGGACGTCGTGGTCGGCTCCGTCGCAACCGGCGCGGTCGTGCGCGTCGTCGTGGCCGTGCCCGTGGACGGCTTCTTGGTGGTCGGGACCGGCGTCACGCCGGTCTCCGCGAGCTGCAGGCGGCGGCCGGCCACACCGCCGTCCGTGGAGCCGGCGGACGGCGCGACAGTCGGCGCCTTGGTGGTCGTGGACGGCGTCTTGGTCGCCGTCACCGAGGGCGTCGTGAAGCCATCCGAGGGCGCCTTGGTCGTGGTCGACGGCGTCTTTGTCGTGGCGGACGGCGCCGGCGACGGCGTCATCGTGGCGTCCGGCGAGCCGGCGGCCGGCAGCGAGTCATCCACACCCGTAGCACCCGAGCCGGTCGTGTCCGTGGCTGTGTTGTTCTTGTTGCCACCGATCGTGGCCGCGTTGTCACCGGCCGACGAAGACGAGGAGGCAGTGCCCGAGCCGCTCGGGCTGGATGACTGCTCCTTCTTCTTCTGGCTCGCCGCGAGCCGCGCGAGCTCGTCCGCGAGGTTGGACGCCGCGGGCATCGAGTACCGGAACGCACACGTGACGGGCGCACCCACCGTGGCGGCGCCCGTGTCGCGGCTGCCCGTGGTCGTGGCAGCGCCAGTGGACGGCGTGGCGGACGGCGTGGCCGGCTTCGTCGTGGTGGCAGTCGTGGTGGACGGCGTCGTGGCCGTGGCACTCGTAGTGGACGGTGTGGTCGGCGCGAGCGTCACAGTGGACGGCGCGGTCGTGGGCGCAACCGTCGTGGTGGATGGCGCCAGGAGTACGAGCGGCGACGTGACGGTCATGGCACTGACAGCGATGTTGCCAGCGGCCGTCTCCACGGCCGGGCCGACAACGCCGACAGTGGCGGACTCTTCACGCGCGGCCGCACTGGGGCTGTGCTCGTCCGCACGGACGGCGACCGCAGTGGCCGCGGCGGCCGCAAGCAGCCATCGCGTGCATGTAGCGGTCCGCATGGTGGTCGCAGGCGATTCTCGTTCTGAGGGGTGGGTCGGTTAGACGCGGCGCGGAGAACAGGAATGCCAGCGGTCGGGCGGCAATAGAGCGGTACGTAAAGCAAGCGCGGATTGACCTCGAGCGCCGCGTAGAGGACTGACCTCGTGGGCGGCGGCGCGGTTGATTTAGGCCCTTGCTTCTGCGTGCGGTTCCTGTGCGGAACGTCGAATGCGGGTGGGGGAATGGAGAGGCGGGGAGCGCGAAGCTGTCTAAAGCCCAGGTGGTGGGCGACGGAAATGCGGGCGCCGTCGATCGCAGCACCTGGTCACCAGGCTGGTGTGTGGGATGGGAAACACAGGAGAGAGAGAGAGAGGCAAGCCCGCGATCCGAATTGGTTGAAACAGACGGTGCGGCCGTGCGGATCAACGATTGTTTGGAAGAGCCAGTTGTCGCATTGCTGTGGCTGAAGGAACCTACCCCTCGCAGTAACACCAGCCATACGAAAACTGACACAAGGGGGCGCCGGGGCACTGCGAATGCAACTCATGTGAGGGTATGTGGCGTCCCTAACCCTTTTTGACCAAGTTGCTCAAGCGACAATTTACATTTTGTGCTCGACCCAAAGCTGGAGAACGCGGGCCATGTCTGGCAGAGGCTGGGTCTGTGCCCTGTATTCTGCGTTTGCATGGAGCTCCTCCGCAACGGACGACCAGCTTCTCCGCCATCAAGATGAGAGTTTTGGCGTAGGAGATTCGAGAGGGTTTCTTCCCCTACGTGTCCGCTCTGGAGAGAACCTTGCGGGTTTAGTGCCAGGAGAGGAGGCGGATGCCGTCGCGGTCGCGAGGAACGATCTGCCGTGTCAACTGGCGGCGCATCCCAGGCGTCCCTTCGTTATATAAATTCATGAAGGTCCATTTCACACAGTGAGGTCAACATATCTCAGCCTTTCCTCAATTCAATGCAGAAAGTATTCACATCTATAAAGGTACTTATTACTGCAGGCAGCTGCTTCAAGGAATGTTCCGTCGCCACTATGATTTTTGACATTTTCGACGCGAAGTGTAGCCATGATCCAGACCAAGCGTGTAGCCACTTCACCTCCCACCATCAACTGTTCGGATATGTTCTGTCATTTATTATGTTTCCATCGCTCGCTCGCTCGTCATCTCTCAATCGCAACCACCGCAGTGGGCTGGATCTCCACCCAACGCGTCGTCGTCACGTGCCCCTTGCCGGTGGGATCGGTATTGCTCAGAAAGCCGTAGCATCGTGGCGTCTCACTTTCCGCAGCACGGAACGTTGTGGCCTGGTAGGCACGCATCAGTGACTCGCGTGGACTCTGTCGGTCGATCGTACCAGCGTCGTTGCCATCCTCTTGCCACTCAAAGGATTGCAAATAGTCGAACGTGTCGCGTTTGGCGGATTCGATGGTGTCGGTTTGGCGGTGCAGAAACAGCATTTCGCCGGCTGGGTTATGCTGCACGACGTGGGTGCCACAAAGCTTGTACGGCTCGTGAGGCGCACCCTCGCCGCCAATGCTGGGAGGGGCTTCCACCATAGAGAACGGTAATCGCGCCTTGAGCCACGCGAGGCGGAAAAAGTCCTTGGAGTCCTTCACGAGGTTCAAGATGCTGAATATGCCCGGCATGTGGGTCGCAAACAGATTGACGAGCCGCAACCCTCGCTTCGTCTGCAATGTATCGCGGCGGAGGAGAAGCTGGCGATCGTCTTGCTCAAACATGTCGACAAACGGCATGTCGAGGTACTCCCACAGCAGCGACGTGGGCTGGATGTTGGAGTCAGTCGTGCCGGGGTGAAACAGGTCCGGCCAGAAGAGAGCCCCCGTTTCAACAAACTCGGGCAGTGAAAACAAATGCGTCGGGTCGCGTAGCGGGATCGTGTTCGTGTCGAGGTACAGCACCTGCTCGAAAGCGCTGTTCGAGATTGCGTGGACGCGAGCCGCGTACCAACTGGTCTGGAGCTCCAATGCGCGGGCGGTGACTGTCCCCCCGGTGGTCGTCAGTTTGGCGGCCAACGCGTCAAGCGGATTTGTCTCGTCGACGGACCACAGCTCGACCGGGAGCTGGCAGCCGTGCGAGCGCAGTGCAAGGACCAACGCCTCGGCGTGATCTGCCTGCGAAGGGTGGAGCATCACGACAATTCCGTTGCTCGGCGTCGTCCCTGCCGGCGTCAGTTCATTGGCTTGATCCTCAGCGCGATCGATATCCAGCACTACGCGCTCGATCTCGGCCGGGAAGTTCGCGAACGTGTGCGCGTAGCGGCACGACATGAACGCGCGTGGCGCGATCGCGGCGCAGTCGCTGCGCATGACGCGAAAGTACTCGTCCGTGTCTTCGTCGCGCACGACGCAGAAGCCGACGGTGTTGTCCACGATCGGCGCGAAGCACGACTTGTCACCGACCGGGTCGCGCTTGCCCTTCCACTGACACAGGCTGGCCTTCTTCCAGCCCATGCACCGCAGGCTGCGCACGCGCGCGCCGCGCGGCGACGGCAGCGCCGACCGCGTGATGGTATCGAACTGCTCCTCGAACGTGCTCCACTCGGCCGTGATCGCGTCGTCCACGGTCTTGAGTTGCTTCTCCATAGCGTCCAGCTCGGTCTCCAGCGCCTCGATCTCCGCGCTAAGACGCTCGTACTCTTGGCGGTGGAAGGCAATCGAGTCCTCGCCCGACGCGCCTGCCACGCTGGCGGTCGGCACTTGCGTCGTCGAGGGCGCCTCAGTCGTCGGTGGTGGTGATGGCGGTGAGCTCGTCGCAGCGAATGCGACCCCCAGCGGACTCCGAGACGCGCGACCGTCGCCCGCGATCGACGGCGGCGCCGACGCTATCCGTGTGGACAACTTCTCACCGCCGACCGCCGCGGCTGGAGAGGCCGTGGCCGCTGCCAGCAGCGCGGCCACCAGCCACACGAGTACGACCGCAGGCACTTGGCCTCGCGCCATGATGGCAGTCTCCAAACCGAGTACGATCAGTTAAACGCACCTACGAGAAATCCTTGAAGTGCGAGTCGCCTCAAGAAGCCGCCAGCCGAGATCGGAGTGCGAGGCACAGTTGGCTCGCGCGTCCGCAGCGTTCCATTTTGTCTGGTCATGGCTCGCGTGACGCGCTGTGGCCCCCATCCACCGGGGAGGAGGCACTCGCTCCGTCCCTCTCTCCGGCCTCATGGACGCACGGAACGCGTTGCTTACACGCAAGACGCAGGCGCGAGACATAAACGCTCGCGCGCTGCCACGCCGTCGACCATGACCATCCGCAGACGCACACGCACGAGCCACTGAGTTGCCACGGTTTGGGATCGGAAGAATCCCCTACCCCGTTTCTGAAGCATAGTGGCGGACGGCCGTCCACTCTTGCGTCCACTATGGCACAGCCCAAACGTCTCAGTGGGGATCTTGGATCGACGTCCATCTGCCATCCCTGTTCGAAATGGAAAGATGTGTATTCACGCGGCGCGAGAGAACTCTTCCCTGGACAGGCGCCTTTCACTCTACGGCACTGTATACTGTACATCAACGTGGACTCACGACGACACGTGCACTGGTTCACGCGGTCGGCTTCGCGGCGTCGCGCTCGAGGTCCGTGGCCTCGATCGCGTACGCGCGGATCTCGCTCTCGATGGCGCGCACGGGCAGGTCGGCGAAGCGGAACGTGTTGAAGTGCGGCGCCGCCGGCGACGGCTTGCCGTAGCACCACTGGCCTGGCGGGAACTGCTCCGAGCCCTTGAAGATCTCGACCGTGTAGTTGGCCCGCGAGGACGTCGGCTTGAGCTGCAGCAAGTGGGTCCAGATCTCCGGGTCCACTTCCATCTCGCTTTCGTCCGGTGGCGCTTTCGTGGCCACGACCTTGGTCGCACGGGGCACGAGTGTCACGGGCGACTTGACGCGCCTGCCCTGCAGCTTCTTGGCGTTGCGGTGGAGGAAGAGCAGCTCGCCCTGTGGGTCGAACTGCGCCATGGTCTGCCCGCAGAACATGTCGCCGCGGACATTGCCCGCGATCGCCGGCGGGCTCTCGACCATGAAGAAGCTCGCGTTGGCCTTGAGCCACGCGAACCGGAAGAGGTCCTTGTCGCCGTGGACGAGCTTGAACTTCTCGAGCAGGTTGGGCTTGTGGTGCGCGTAGAGCTCGAGCAGCGCCAGCGGCTCGCTGCTCCGCGTCTTGTCCACCACGAGCTGGCCGCTTTCCTGCTCAAACATGTCGACGAACGGCAGATCCAGGTACTTCCACACGAGCGAGCGCTCGTGGACCGCGAAGATCGTGTGGTTTGGGTGCCAAAAGTCGGGCCAGAAGAGCGCGCCTGTGCGCGTGTACTGTGGCAGATCGAACAGGAACGTCGGGTTCTTCACCGGCACGTTATCCGCGTCCAGGAAGAGCACGTGGTCGAACGCCGAGTGGCGGATCGCGTGGATCTTGGTCGTGAAGCCCTTCACGCGCGTGTCGTTGATCGCGCGCAGCGTCAGCGGTCCGTACTGGTCGACCATTCGACGCACAATCGGGTGGCCCGCGGCGTCGCGCAGCTCGCTGGGCGAGTACCAGAGCTCGACGTCTAGCGTGCACGCGAGTCGGCGCAGCGTGCGCAGCGTCGCGTATGCACTGGGCAGCATCTTCGGGTACACCACCAGCACGATCCCGCGCTTCGTGTGGATGTCTTGGATCGGCTGGGGCTCTTTCCTTTGCTGGCGAGCGCTCTCCAGTACGGTGTCGGCCTGGATGGAGAAGTTGGCAAAGTGCGGCGCGTCGTCGCAGGTCAGTTGCGCGTCCCAACGCATCGAGTCGCACGAGGTCTCCATCACGCGGAACCGCTCGCGCGTGCGCGGGTCCTCGATCTCGCAGTAGCCGGCCGACTTGGCGAGCACGCGCTTGGAGCACGACTTGTCGTTCGCGGGGTCGCGCGGTCCGCGAGGGTCGCAGCCCTTGGTCGCTCGCCATCCTAGGCACACGAACCCGTCTGGCGATGCGGCCGTGTGGCCACGCGGCAGCGACCGCACGAGCTTGGCGTCCGCTTCCGCCACGACCATTGCGTGGGTCAGCTGCAGTTTGCGCACCTGCTCCAGTCGGCTCTTGAGCTGGCTCATCGAGAGCTGGAGCTGGTTGCGCTTCTGCTCGAGCTGCTCCATGCGCGCGGTGTGGAGCTCAATCGAGAGCGGCGCGGCCGTGACCGCGAGCGTGGCTGGCGCGGGCTCGTCCGGTGTCGTGAGGACGAGGCTCCGCAGCCACTCCATGTCCACACCGGACGCCGCAGGTGCTTGATATGGTGGTCGTGTGGATGTGGCGACGGTGTGGACAATCGCGGACGCGGGCGCGCTGGGGATGGTTGGGATGGAGAGCGTCGCCGGTGCGCTCGTGGCCACCGCGGGCGGTGCGGACGCCGCTTCGCTGGGCGTCGTGGCCGGCGGCGCCGTCGAAATCTCCGCAGCCACACGCTGAACTGGGACGCTAGTCGTCGCAGTGGCCATCGTGGTCACCCGCATGGACGTGGCCACAGCGCGGCTCTCACGGATCGACCACAGCCCCGAGTGCCAGAGCAGCACGACGTACAGCAGTCCGCAGCCGCAGAGCAGCCACCGAAGCTGCGCCGCGAGGCTGCGGCGTCCGCGCGGCGACGGCGCGCGTACCGGTGGCGGCGGCGGCGTCCGGCCCCGTCCACCGGCGCCGCGCCGCGCGCTCCATGTGGACGGCAGCATGCTCCTCGGCCCAACACACTCGATTCGAAATGGCTGGGGCCGCAGGAGACAGAGAAACAGACAGACAGGTACTGAGAGAGGCCGCGCCCGCGCCCGCGCCTGCACGGGGGCGAGCGCCAGCCATCGGCGTCATCCGCCACTTGACTGCCATGTGCTGCCACGGAAACCCAGGCAGCATCCACTCTCCGGAAATACAGCGAGTGTACGGTCGTACGCTTCCCCTATCCCTCCAAGCGGACGAGAACCTTCCAGCACCCGTAAACCAGTACATTTTGGAGGGACAGCATGTCGATGGATCTTGGCACGCTTGCTCTCGCCGATTGCACACTGCCGCTCTCCGCTCGATGCGGTTTGCGTGATTTCGCGCGCCACTAGAGTTTAGCAACCGACACCCAGCGGTCGGCTTGAGTGATCTCTCGCATAGCGTCACTCAAGAAGCAGCGCTACGGCGGTCAGCCCGACCAAGGTAGGCTTGCTCCCACAACGACGAGCAGCTAGCTGCGCACGCAGCGCGAGTCTGCTGGCGAAGGTACTGACACCTTTGAAGCCTGTCCTTCCATTTGTGTAGCGATTACAAGTAGCTTGTGCGTGCTCTGAGACCCCACAACGACCGAAGCGGATGTAGACGTGGGGGTCGTCGGCGGGTACTACATGCCGGTTTGTTTTCTTGGGTTCCTGACTGGTCCTACGAGCGAAATCACACCACATCCACGCGTCGGCAGGCACACAGTTCGATGCTGCAGCACAACCAAAGCAACCGATTCGAACGAGATCGTCTCCGCCAAATGCTGTGTGGCGAGGACCCGCAAGGGCTCAGGCAGCCAGCGTTGAAGTTGCTTTTATTCCATGAAACGTAATAATCCATCTTCTTCTCCCAAGCCCACGAAACGGACATTTTCGACACTCCTCATGCCCGTCGAAAATGTCGAATATCAGCAACGCCACCGCTCTCAAACACGAACAGCTCCTCTCGTCTTCCCCAACCCAAGCGTGAAAGGGAGATCCATCGCTCGCCCGCGCTCTTCTCCGCTCGCTCGCTCTCCACATGCGCGGCCTGCGGCGCGTGCTGCGCGGCTGCGGCGCCGCCGTCGCGCTCCTCGCGCTCTCCGCCGCGCCGTCTTCCGCCTCCAATTCGTGCGCCTCGTTCGCCGGCGACGCGCTGCTCCAGCGCGTGGACGCCCATCTCTCCGTCTGCCTCCCGCCGTCGCCGTCGCTGGACGCGTTCACCGACGCGCTGGTCACCAACGAGCTCGACGCCACGCAGCGCCAGCCGCTCGCGGTCGTCGCGTTCGCGTCCTCGCCGCGCTCGCTCGCGCGCTTTGCCGCGTCGGTGGCCACGGCCGTCGCGGGCGTCGAGCCCGTGGCGCCGCGCGCCGTGCGCGTGCTCGACCTGCACGCGGCCGTGGACTCGCCGCGGCCGGCGCACGAGCTCACGCGCGCGCTGCGCCGCGAGATGGCGCGTGCGCTCGCGTCCTGCGCGCAGCAGCGCACGCTTGTCATCGTGCGCGGGCTCGAGCGCGTGCGCGGCGACAAGCTGCCGCTGCTGGACGTGTTTCTGGACCCGCTCAACGGCGCGCGCGCGACGCTCCACGACGCGGCCAGCGGCCGCGACCTCGACACGCGGCGCGCGCTGTTTGTGTTTTTGTACGAGCGCGAGACAAGCGAACGCGTCGGCGCGGGCGCCGCGTGGCGCGACTTCCTCGCGGCCAAGTGGCGCGCGTCCGCGGCGGCGGCGCAGCAGCTCGCGAGCGAAGCGTTCACGCCGCAGGCGCTCGCTGGACGCCTCACGACCGCCGTCGTGTGGGAAGACGACGACGCTGAAGATGGAGCCGTCACCACGGGCGACAACACGTGGACGCAGACCTGCGAGCTGGACGCGTTCCTCGCGCGACTCCGTGAGGCGCAGCGTCGGCTCGAGGCGACGGACCCGACGCCCGGTGGGGGCGTAGGGCTGCTGGGCGTGGAGCTGCTGTCGGCGCAGTCGGCCGCGGCTGTCTTGGGACTCGCCGTGCTGGTGGTGGGCGGGCTGTTGGCGAGCACCAAGTCGTTTGTCGCGCGCAGCAAGCAGGAGGCCGTGCGCGTGGAAGTGGCCAAGGCCGCCAGGAGCAAGAAGCAGAGCAAGCAGAAGCGGCGCGCGTCGGCGCAGCCCGACACCGAGCGGATGATGTCGCTGCGGTCCCACTCGGGCACCACGACGCCTACGGCCACGCCCACGACCACGCCCCGGGCCAGCTCTAGTGGCGCGAGTGCTGCGATTCCGATGTCCACGCCTGTGGCGCCGGCGAGCCCCGTGCTGACGCCGGTCGCGATCTCAGAGCGCCAGACCGCGTCGCCCGACCCGAAGACGCCGACGCCCACGAAGCCCAGGCGCACAGGTAAAGCGCGTCGCGGGGGCGCGTCCAGCGGCCCGCAGACGACCACCAAGATGACCACGCGGCAGTCGCGCCACACATAAGCAAGTATCGAGCCCTCCCTTTGGCTTTTTTGTTCGATTGTCCATTTTGTTGAGCGATCATAATATAAAGAAAGGGTCACTATGACTACGAGAGCGAAAGAATACAGGTGAGCGAAGGGAGGCTTGTGCGTGAGGCTGTCTACACGATCCGCTGGTCGCCGTGGAAGTTCTCCACGTGGTTCACGAGGATCACCGGGTCCGCGGACGCGAACGTGCAGAACGGACAACGCTCGTCCTCGCGCGCGCCGGGCACGTTGTGGCCCACGGGCGCCGCGACGTGCTGGTGGTCATGGTACTGCGGGTATGCGGGGAGTTGCGAGTACGGCTGCTGGTACGGCTGCTGGTACGGCTGCTGGTACTGCGGCTGGAACTGGTACGGATACTCGTTCGACGACTGCGAGAGGATCGGCGGTCGCGCGAAGCTGCCCGTGCCGGGGCCATTCACGACGAGCCCGCCGTCCGTGTGCATGTTCTCGACGTGGTTGACCATCACGACGGCGTCGTCGCATGTGAACGCGCAGTACGGACACGTCTCGAGCCCGGCGCGGCGAGGTGTCTGGTAAGGCTGGTACATCATCACGCCACCGCCGCCGCTGGGCGGTGGCATCACGACCGTCGAGTGGCCCATCGCCCGCGGCGGCGGTCGACGACGTGTGCGGCAGCAGCTCACACAGCACGAGATCACGATCAAGAGCACGAACGCACCACCGGCGACCGCCGCGATTTTCCATGTCGTCCAGAACGACGAGTCCAGCGGGGACGTGCTGGCATCCGTGGAAGAGCCGTTGCCGCCAGATCCGCCCTTCTTACCACTCGAGCCGCGCGGCCCGGACGAGCCCGTGGTCGTGCCGATCACGCTCGAGGAAGCGACGAACGCGAACGACTGCGCGTCGGCCAGGAGCACGCTGCGCCCAAAGATAATCGCGTCCACGATGATCTCGCCCGAAGGCCCCATGACGGCGGTCGAGTTGGCGTCGTCCTTGAGCGCGTCCACGAGCTGCTGGTAGCTGACCTGGACCATCTCGATGTTGTTACGCGTATCTCGGTTCGTGGTCTTGTCGGCCGTGAGCGGATAAAACACCTTGGAGGAGTTTCGGATCTGAACCGAGAGATCCAGGTCGTGCTGCAGCTGCACAGTCGCCTGAATAGAGCCTGCAGGGTCGGTCCACACGATTGTTGCTCGCAGATCCACGCCCTTGGGCACCGTGAACGAGATGCGGACTTCCTTTCCGTTGGCTACCGACGGCTCGCTGTCGGCGGTCGAGTTGGGCAAGAAGTAGAGCGTCGGCGTTGACGGCGCAGACGGCGAAAAGTCCACAATGTTGGACATGTTGGGCTTGCCGTAGCCTTGGTACACGTCCGGGTACGTCAACGTGGAGGCCATGCCCTCAATCGTGCCACACGACACGGGGCCGCTGGGGAACCGCGAGAGTCGGCGCTGGAGGGAATCTCCGCTGTGCACGATCAGCGCCTTGAGCAG
>JAMFLL010001659.1:0-14284 GCA_027475725.1 Pythium rhizo-oryzae | reverse complement strand
GGCCGCCCGGCGGGCGCTTGGGGGGGGGGGCGGGAGCGGCCGCCGGGGACGTGGGGGCCGCGGCCGAGACCGGCGCGGCGGACGACGGCACGGCCAGCGGCCCGCTGCCCACGGCGTCGCCGTGGTACGCGGGCTGCGAGTAGAGCTGCTGGAGCGTCATGCCCACGGGCATCTTGGTGGCGGCTTGGACGGGGATGTGGGTGGGTGGGATCCGGACGCGCAATGCGTGTTTGGTTTGTGTGGGGTGTTGGCCGGCGTTCGTGAGTGTTGGGGCGGGCGGGCGTTGGCCAGGTCCAACTGTTTCCAACACGAAGAGAGCGGAGACTGCGCGCCGGATGGAGGGAATCGAAAAGTGGGCGCTCTGTTCTTGCTGGATTTGTCGGATGTGCAGACGAAGATCGACAGGGGGACCGCCGGGCGTCCCTCGCCCTCGAGTCGAGTGGACTGGCCGACGAACGCAGAGAGCTGAAATGGGAGGGACCCGCACAGGTGACGGCGGGCCCCACTGTTTCCACAGCGGGCGATTCCTTGAACACGAAGGCTGCCGAGAGTGGCACTGGTCACGGGGACACACCAGCAGGCGCCGCCCGGAAACCGTTTGATTCTGACTGTGGGTGAGCGGGTCAAGGGGAGCGGGCCGATTGTGGATGTGATCCACGCTCCACCGCGTCCCATCCGGATCCGAGGAGCAGCAAACACACGAGACGGCCTTTCTGCGCCCCCCGCGGGTCCCTCTGGCAGACGGCACCCCAGCGAGTTTCTTTTCCTCCAACTGGTCCAGGCCAGTCACTGCTGTTGGGCCAATTCGAAATCTCCCCTCCCAACGGCCCCGTCTCCGTCTCTCCTCCCTCTCAATTGCTGAGCCAACAAACGGCAATCGAGCCGCGATCGACAAGGCCAACTGCCCGATGGAGAAAAAAAGCAGTGCCAACCGTGGGATGGGCATCGATACCAGTGCGTAGAAACGAGACGTCATTAGGCGTCGCGCCAATCATGAGACTGCAACTCTTTGATCTGCACAGTGGGCCTTTCCCACCCTAACCCTCCCACTCTTGTGATGGATTGAAGAACAGACAGGGCGCAGGGATCCATGGAACACGCAACGATTGTGCGGGCACGTGGTCTGAGACCAGACTTGGACTACGAAGCTAGATAATGTACTCAGATATCCTGCATGGGCATGGCGGAGAACTTCATTGATCGAGGCATACAAGCAGACGCAACAGTTCATCTCGGACTCTTCCAGTCCTCTCACGGCTTCGTCGACCAGAAACGAATTGGACAGCAAACCCTTGAAGCTGAAAGCCACTTGAGTCACAAAGGTGGAGGTCGATGTTGCCATGGGTGAGCTCGCAAGTGCGGTTAGGTGCGGGAACAGGCCAAGACGCACCGTCTGAAAATGGAACGGGTCGGCCCGTCTGTCGATTACTGCCCAACTTATGGGAGAAGTAGTTGGCCATATGGTTCAATCCGCAGGCAGCAGCCACAGTGGGAGGAACTCATAGATTGGTCGCCAGTTCCGGAGCAGTTTACAAGGGGTTCACCGTTCTGACCGGTGCTGAACGCTGGTTCGCCAAGAGTTCAGCCACAGTAGCACCAATGTGGACATTTGAACTGGTGTTGCCCCAGTCAGTGCAGCGCTCCACACCAGGAGTCGTCGCAGGAGGCAACTGTGCACTGTACAGTAGTGTTACTCGAGTCAGCTCGAATGCAATTTTGCGCTACCACAGCCCAGTGAGACAAAATCGGCTAAATCTAGAGATCAAATACTGTGCGGCAAATCGACTACCGGAGGAGTTGAGATGTGAGGGAGGTAAGATTCAGCGCAGGGCGCCGCGGTCCAAACTCTACGGCCCAGGGAGGGGTCGCAACCCACCGCTCATCCGAATCACAAGGAGGGGCAAAACTCACAATTACAGCCAAGCACGCCAGTAGCCTTCGACGGCCGGACATAAAAGGCGCGCATGGAAATCAGAGGTGCGCGGTCCTGGCGACGCCAAGTGCAACTGCTGCTGGTGTACAAAGGAGGGGCAAGTCCCTCGCGCGTCGTGTCGTCGCTCGCCCAAGGGCTGGCCGTTCGCGCCAAGGTGACGTGCCATCCCAACGTTGGCCCAGACGAAACACGGCAGAAATCCGCCCTGGGCAAGTGGGTGACGAAAGGGGCGAAGGAAGACGTGTGGCGTTCTCAGGCTCGCCACACTTCAGTGCATGTTGCAGCCTCGGGTGCTGTGAGATTCGAACGGGAAGATCGGTCCGATCGGTTCGAGGCGCGAGGGCTCTGCACGGCTACGACAGCTCCCAGCGCACGCGAAGCAGGAGACTGTCGAGTTGGCATTCTTTCCAGGGTATGATCCTGAACGCCAGTCCAGCGCGGATGTGCTGCCGCGCGACGTGATTTTTTGTCGTTGCTTTTTTTGTTTTTTTCTGCGGGGCCTTCGCGACGAACGTTACATCACTTGGTGCCCCGACTGACTGGGGGCGTGGCCGAATGAGCGGCCGCTAGTCAGACTCGGCAGCGTCGTATGGCCAATCGCCAACCAGAGGAATCAGGGTGTTTTGGTGGAGAGGCCACATGCGGCGGTGCTCCTCCTCGCTTTGCGGCGGCAGCAGCAGGAGTCCATCCTTCGGTTCCTTCGGCTCCCGTCTTCGCGAGTGACGCGAGCGGCTTTGAAAAAGTGGGACCAGTTTCTGGACGACTTCTCCCGAGAGTCAGTGCATGACAGCATTGCGCGCTCGTTCCTTACGTCAATCGATCTGGTCTGGCCGGCAGATCCGATCCACTGGATCATCCAGGTCCAGACGCTGGCTTGTGTGGCCCAGGAGGACCAGGCTCAGCCTGGTCGTGAGGCTCCACCGGAACTGGACCCAGTCTTGGATCCAGGGCCCTGGATTCCAGGACCCGCTGTCGTCACTGGAATCCATCCAGGATTGCCACAATCACGCATGGATCGAATCAGTGTGCCTGTGCACTGGTATTCAAGAACGTCAATGACAAGGCGGCGTGGGGAGCCGCCGAGTCAGGCTGGGTAGGTAGGTAATAGATGGGTAGTGGGGGCGACATCTAGATGGGAGCGGTGCTTGGGTGCTGCTCGCTGGCGGGTGGAATAACTTAGGAGGTGGAACCGAGGATGTGACGTCCACAGTGGGTGGGAGATCCTGAGCCTGTGCGAGCGTGGCACCATGGACAGGGTGTCAATTACTGCTAAGCGTACGTCCTCAAGCAAGCTGGATGGACGCGTGGTACAGTACTTACGGTAGGTGCGCGGTGGTGAGACAAAACGCGGCCCTCGTCATCACCCGTCGGTCGTCGTGCGCATTGCGGCCTTGAACTCCTGGATCTCGCGCTCGCGGCGCTCGGCCTCCTCGCGCAGCTCCTGGCGGCGCTTGGCCTCCATCTCCTCCACCTCGACGACGTGGATGCGGTGGTACATCGAGTTGATCGGCATGTCCTCGAAGTTGACCGGTGTCTTGGACGGCGACGTTGGGGACCGCGCCGGGGACGCGACTGGACGCGTAGATGCGGAGGCAGGCGCGTCGCTAATCTCGTGGATGATGTCGATGGGCGGAAGCAGGGGAGCCGCTCCGGCGGTGGCTTCTTTCACCGGACTCGCTGTCTTCTCCGCTGGTCGTACCGTCTCGTGGTTGGTCTGATTGTCTTCCTCGTCGACCGCGATCGTGATCGCCACGCACTCGATGTTGTTGGGCTCGTGGTCCGATCGCTCGATCGCGACGCCGTCGCCACGGTCCATGAGCATGTTGCTGGGCGCGTCGAGCGCGTTCGCGGCGGCGGCAACGTCTTCGTACACTGGAAGCGTAGCGCTTGTGGGCCGCTCGCTCGGCGCGAAGCCGACGTCGATCTTGCCGGTCGACGCGTACCCATTGTAGCTCGACAGGTCGGCGCCCTTGCCGGCCTTGTGCTTGGACGGGCAGCAGCCCATGGTGTTTTGGTTGCCTTTCTTCTGATACGGAGGAGTCCGTCTCCGTTGCCGCCCCGTGTGGCGTCACTCGATGGGAGAGGGGATATAGGGTGGGGGAACGAGGGCGTGGTCTCTAAGCCGTCGTCGAGGTCGCGCGCTCCATCCGCGAACGAGCGCTCGCGTGTGTGGTCTCGCTCGGCGCGGGGCGATGCCGTAGTCCCGACCTGGTCGGTATGTCGCTTTTCTTGGCGCCAGCGCAGCGGAAGGGGTACGACACGTCCGCTCCTGGCACTTCAACACCAGTGCCATCCACTCTTGCGTCCACTATGCCGGCTCCCACCCAGCCAATCCACGACGGGCATGTCGTTGTTTTGAGCTTTGAACTATTTAGTGACAGTTAAGTTCGGTTTCCCTCCACTCACTCGCCGAGGAACAATGCGACACCAGCCAGCACCCAGCGCGCGTGGTCGCCGGCGATGGGCAGCGCGATCTCCACGAGCATGCGCTCGCGGCTCGTGGCGTAGTAGAGCGGCACCTTGATGCAGCTCTCCTTGGCGTAGATCTCCTGCGCGTCCTCGCGCGCGTACGCCACGTAGCACGGCGGCACGGCCACCAGCTCCTGCGCGTCCGCGATCGCCTCGACCAGCGTCCCGCCCTCGAACGACGCGCCCTGGAGCAGTAAGTTGGAGATCTCGAACCACTCGAGCTTGCCGGCCTTGCTGATCTTGTCTTTCTCCCAGCACGACAGCAGCTTCATGCCGTCCATCGAGCACTGCAGCGCGCGCGCCGACTGCTGCCGCAGCGCGTTCAAAAACGTGCCCGGGTGGAGCAAGTCCGACAGGTCCAGCGCGCGCGCGAGCAGCTTGCCGGACGACGACGCCTCCTGCCACTCGAGCAGCGCGCGCCGGCGCAGTGCGAGCGCGCGGAGCCACACCTGCGCGCTCTCGCTCGCGTCCCACTTGGCGCTCCAATCGCGCGGCACGAGCCCCTTGAGCAGCGCGGCGCCGACCGTCTGGATCGCCGGTGTGAGCAGCCCCGTGCCGTAGATCACCTTCTTGAGACCCTGAAGACTCTGGTGGACCGCTATGATGAGCTCGTGCGCGTACTCGTTCTCGAGCGCCACGAAAGCGTCGGCCGGCGCCATCGTGGTCAGGTTGGTCTTGCCGCTCGAGGACGACGTCGCACTGCCGGCAGCATCCAGCGACAGTGTGGCCGTCCACTTGGACCAACTCTCGAGCAGCGGGCCGAGCTGCGCGCGCCACTTCTCGCGGTCGAACTTATCGCCTTCTTCCTCGCTGGCCGAGAGCATCTTGAGCTGCGCAATGACCTCGCTCGACAGTGTGCGCTGCATGGACCGCTCGATGTTGTCGGGCAGCCCGAAGACCGCGGGCGCGTCGCTGTCGGGCAGCCGGTCGATGAGCTCCAAAAAGTCGGCGTGCTGCGTCGACTGCGGCATCTTGACGCCGCGCAGCAGGCTCTTCTGGCCCGAGAGGAACTCCCCGCTGAAGTACTCGCTGATGTTGCACCGCAGCACGCGCAGGTCGTACGGATTGTCCACGCGCCCGCCGTAAATGGCGTTCTCCATGAGCCCGTGGAGCGTGGCCCAGTCGATACCGCCGCTGCTGCCCGCGGTCTTGCATCCGAGCTCGATCACGTTCGTGCCCGCGCGGAAGTCGCCGAACGAGAACTCGTAGAACTTGGTCCAGCCCTGCGGGATGTACGTGCGACGCTCCTGGAGCAGCGCGTGGAAGAAAGCCAGCAAGAACAGCAACTGCGCGCGCGGCATCGAGCCCTTGGCGATGAACTGTGGGTTCCACGCCGAGTACGTGCGCTGTAAATTCTTCTTCAGGCCGGGCGGCGACTCGAACGTGATCTTGATCGACTGCTCGAGCAGCACAAGCGGGAACGAGTCGTGCGGCTCCGTGGTGAGCCACAGTCGGAACTTGGCGTTCGCCTGCAGGATGTTGATTTCCTTCTCCAGCACGGGCAGCCACGCGACCACCAAGTGCAAGTTCTGCAGGCACAGCCACTCGCCGTGCTCGCTCGCCGACCGCAGGAGCTTGAGCGCCTTCTCTTGCTGACCGCCGCCCATCGCGACCTCGAAGTAGTGTTCGCGCCCGACCACGGCGGTGGCGACTTCCTCCAACTCCTTCGACGGGTCGGCACCGGCAGTCGTCATCAGCAGTACGGGCGTCACGTGGTTGGCCTCGTCGAGCGCGATCTCCTTGAAGTCGAGCGGTGGCGGCGTCAGAGACTTGAGCGACATGACCCCGCAAATGAACTGGATGATCGCGCTCTGCAGACGGTCCGGACGCAGCGCCTGCACGACCAGCAGCTTCTGGAAGGCCGAGAGCCCGCCGCCCGAGCTGGACTTCTCCATCTTGGCGTGGAATGACTGCTCGCACTCAGGCGACTTGGACCACCGGATCCACAGATCGGTACTGTCGAACTTGCACTGCTGCGCGAGCCGCGGCAGTGTCTCCACGAGCCGTGTGAAGGCCTCTTTGCGCTCGGGTGACGCCCACTCGGGTAGTGCGACGCTCGACTTCTCGCTGCTGCTCACGGCGTCACCACAGAACACCTCGTACTCGTTCTTGTCGAAGCACTCGAAGTGCATGCCGTGCACGAGATGCATGCCAAACATGGGCCGGTGCTCCTTGAAGAGAGCGCGACCCACGAACATGAGCACCTTGTATTCGAGGATCGGGATCAGGCGGTTGATGCGGTCGCGCGTGTTGGCCGATTCCATTTTCGTGTCTAGCGTCGACTTGAAGAGACCGAGGAAGCTTGCCAGCGAGAAGCGGTACATGTGATTCACGGCGCTCAGCTGCTTCACGAGGAAGAACATCTTGGCGCCTTCATGCGCGAACGGGCGGTACGTGTCGCGCTTCTCGTCGAGCTCCTCGGATTTCTTGGCGGACCGCTCAAGAGCCTGCTCGATCTCGGCGCTCGTAGCCTTGGTCTTCGTAAGTGACTCGATAAGGATGACGTTTTCGAGAATGTCGCCCTCCGAGGTCGCCAGCGCCTCCACGAGCTGCTTCTCGAGCGTCGCGAGCTGTACTTTGCAGTCCTCTTCTTGCTTGAGCAGCTCGCTCTTCTCCTGCTCCAGTGCCGGTTGCTCGTGCTGGATCGTTACCCCCAGCAGTTGACCTTCCAGGCCCGACTTGGTCACTGTGAAGTTGACTACGTTGACGATCGCGAGCGCGTCCGGGGCAAGCGGTGGAGACGGGTTGCGAGTCACCAAGAAAAGGCGGAAGTTTTCGTTGTAGTCAACGACCTTGTCGCCTAACGCGACGACGTACCGCGGGCCTTGGTGAATCAAGTCTTTTCGGACCAAGGGGTACAAGTAGGGCTCGACCGTGTCGACCTCAAGGATGACGAGCGTGCGGCCAAAACGGACAGCCTGCTCCACAGTGTTGACGAATCGTGAATCCTGAGCTTGTAGGAGAGTCAGCGGACGGGTAGTATCCTTTTCGAGCTCGGCCTTCAGCCACGCGGTCGAGGCACTGGCGGGGTCGATGATAAACGGACACCGCTCGGCACACGAATTCACAACCACAAGCGCGTTCTCCATGGATAGGTTATCGGCAGGAAGCCCCATACTCTTCCACGTCAGCAACTCGCTCTCCGTGCTCATCAGCTTGCGGTACTCAAAGCCTCGAGATGTGGGCGACGAGGTTGACAGTTCGAGCATGTCGCGCTCCCACTCTTTCGTGATCGACTCGCGCACATCCTCGGAGCATTTCCCCAAAAAGGTTGTGAACGCTGCAGCCAAAAGCATGCGCATCGGGAGGTCCGACTGACGCAGCTCGAGTTCCTTCACCTGCTCGGACCATCGCTTCTGCTCGCCACTCAGCTTTGAGAGCAGTCCCTGCGCTTTGTTCAGCGTGCTCTCAGCTCGCTCCAAGCCGAATCGTAGCTTCTCGGCCTCGGCCGTCTTTTCAGCAAATTGCGTCTTCATGTGGGCGACCTTCTTGTCGATCTTGGCCAAGTCTTCTTCGTATTGATGAAGCTTCTGCTGCGACGTTTCAAGTGATCGCTTGGCTTCAGCGAGGTCGGCCTCCAATGGCTCAATCTTGTTGAGCACCATCGAGTACTTGAGGTTAGCTTTGACCCACGTAGCAAGTGGTGCAGCGGCAACGCTCACTCGTGTGATCGTTTCGTGGTCGAAGGACGACGCCTTGTTCTTCACGAGCTTGCTGACAGCCTTGGAGATGTCGCCCGTGATGCGGTGCGCGTCGTAGTTCAAGATGTCTTCTTTCACGCCGCGGTTTCCCAGGAACTTTTTCATCGAGTTCCACGACGTGTCCTGGATGCCCAGCAGCATTAGTACGGCCGACAGCACGTCGTGGATCGGCTCGGGTGGCATTTTGAGCGACCGGATCTCGTTGATGTTGTCGCTTTTGATGTTGCCAACGGCTTCTTTCGCGGACTGCAAGATGGGCGTGATCTCGCTCAGCTCGACCTCGATCTCTTTCTTGCGTGCTGTGGTCGCTTTCTCGGCCTCCGCGAGCTGCTTTTTCAACTGCTCCACATTGCTGCGGTTCGTCGCCGCGCGATCGAGCGCCTTTTGGATTTCTTCCATCGCCGTGTCGGCCGCAACCTGCGCCTCGCCGAGTTCTTGCTTTTTGATTCGGGCGTTACGACTTAGCTCGTCGACTGTCGTGGCAGCCTCCTCGAGTTTGCTCAGACCGCTCTTCAAGTGGTTGATCTCTTGCTGCACTTGCTTGGACTTCGCCTCGAACAGCGTTCTCCACGTACCAAGGAACCCGACAAACTCTCGTGGTGTCGCTCCCCCGGACAGTGCACGTTTGCACGTCTCGTAGACGCTCGTGATTAGCGGCATTGTCTTTGGCAGCACATCCACGAGGTCTGATCCGTTCAGCAGCATGTCGGGAATCTTCTTCATGCTCTGCGACGACCATTCGCCCATCCAGACGATCGAGCATCGCGTGTACAGTGCTGGGTTGCTCTCGCACCGCATCAAGAACTGCGGGTGGCGCGATTCCATGCCGAGCACGACATGAACGTACTGGCACACGCGCGAGACGAAGAAGTCGTACACAGTCTTTATGTTGGAACTACTGGACGAGGATCCGATCGCGTCCAGCATCTTCTCTTTGAGCGGTGAGATCAGCGGCTCGATCTCTTCGTGTGTGTACAGGCCAGGGACCTCGCCTGAGCTCAGCAACGAGTTGGTGATCTCCAGAATCGAGTCGTCCTGCGCGAAGTGGTGGTCTTCGAGGTAGAGCACGTAGTGCTGTCCCTCGACGCCGGCCTTGACCAAGATGCTCTTAAGATCGTTGCGGAAGCACGCGGCGTCGTACTGGCGCGTAGCACTCGGCGTGAAGAACGTGTAGCCCAGCATGTACGAGACCAGCGTCGATGCGGAACGGCGCCCCACACCTGAGTTGCCCACGAGCAGCATCGCTCCTCCCGGTTCCGAGATCACGCGCTCAACTATCGCAAGGTGATCGAGAATCTCGTCAAAGAGAAGCATGTGAAGATCTTTCTCCTCTCGCTCGTACAGCGTCATGCCCTGCGTAATGACTTGACTGAAGTCCTCACTCGCGATCCGAACCAACGGCGCCGCCGTCGCAACCAGCCCTTCTCCCATGTCGGCGCCACCGGCCTTGCGGCCGTGCAATGAGCTGAAGAACACGTCCTGCAGTTTGGCGCTGTGGCGCCACTGCTGCTTGAGCGTAAGGTTGACGATGCCGTCGAACTTGGCGACGCTTTCTTCGTCCACGAGGCGGTCGCGGAACAAGCGGCGACCCTCATACGCGATAATGTCGAGCACATCGTCGTTGGCCAGGTCGTAGCGGATGAGTGCAAACACCCATCTTGTCAAGTCACGCGGCGTGAAGAGGTAATGACGGTGGTCGTCGACGGTGAACTTGCTCTTGGTGGCGTCAAAGATCTCCACGATGGATCGCGCGAGTTTGTCACGGTTGTCGCGGCCCTCACGCCACGTGGACGCCACGGACGGGTCGTTGAACACGGCTTCTAGGAACGTCGAGTACACGACCTGGAGCTCGTCCGACGAAGGGTAATCCATGTACGCCACGCGCACGATTGCGGTAAAGCGCGTCGACAAGGGGTGACGACCGACCGTCGTCGCCGCGTTCATACTCGCGACGATCTGCACCTTGTCGATGCCCAGGAACTCGAGGTTCTGGTCGTAAAAGCCGTTGAACGTGAGCAGTTGCTGCAGGAACGCGATGAGCATGCACGTGTCGTACTCATCGGGCTTGGGCAAGTTGATGTCTTTGAGGTAGAGCACCAAGCGCTCGCAGTCGCGCGGGCGGTACACGCGCCCAGCGGTGGTCGAGAACAGCGAACAGCACTGCGCGATTTTGTGGATGATGTGGTCCGCCGTGGTCTGCGCGTTGCAGTGGAGTACCGTGACGTTCACATTCTTGGTAGTGCGAAACGCCTGGCGAATCAGCATGTTCTTGCCACAGCCCTCGGGCCCGACGAGAATGAACGGCTCCATGTTCTCGACCCACGGCTCGATCGTCTTGAGACCGCGCTGCACCGACACGGTGGGCACGACAGCCTCCTGGCACGCCGCCAGGTCGCTACGGTCGAGCTTCCCGTCCATGGACCCGTACGTATCGCGCTTGGTCTCATACGAGTGGAAGACCGAGCCGACGCAGTAGCAGTCGAGCGGCGCGCCCATGTCGGGCGGCCGTTCGCTCGTCATCATGAACATCGCCTTGGCAAAGGACGTGCGGTTCGCGACCGACAGGTTCGCACCCAGACCTCGGATCATGGCGACCACGAATTCGGATCGCGAGGTCGCCGCGGCGACATGGCTTAGTCCGTTCAAGATCGTGCCGACGGTCGTGGTGTCCACAACCAGGTCGAACTTATTCAGCTCCTCGAGCGCCTTGGTGAAGAGCTCGTCGATCCAGTTGCGCAGGTTCGTGCGTCGGTCCTCGGGCTGCGAGAGCAGCCACTTGCTCACGAGCCGCTGGACGTCGACGTCCTCGTCCGACAGGAAGATCATACCCATGCGCGAGATTGTCGCGGGCGACGCGAAGCGCAGATCGTGGGTCTCGAAGACGAAGTTGACATTGGGCCCAAAGTTGATACGCTCGCCGTTGGGCAGGGTGAGCAAGTGGTTGTCGTCCAGCACTGAATTGAGCGACTCGATCCACTCGGGGTCCACATCACCGTCGCAAATGATCCACGACCGGACGTTCTCCGGCTCCTTGACGACTTTGCGGGCCGCGTCTGTGAGCACGCCGTCGGACCACTCGCGCGTGTCGAGATCCATGTGGCCCAGGAGCCGCTCGCGCGGCATCGATTTGGGGTTCATCACGTGTGTCTTGACGAGCTGCCCACACTTGATCAGCGCTGCCTGGAGGATCTGCCACACGGCGGACTTGCCGCTGCCGGACGGACCGACCACGACGCAGCCCATGCGCTGGTCAAGCGACTCTTTCAACTGCAGCATCTTGCGGATCTGAAGCTCGTCCACCTGTAGAAAGAAGGGCTTCGCGACCATGACCTCGCGGATTGCCTCGGCCAGCTTGCCGCCTTCGAGGTCCGCCGACTTGACGCCGGGAAACACATCGCCGATCAGCGCCAGGAAGCGCGCCGCGTCGACGAACGTGAGCTTGGACAGCGTGTTGATACGCACGGCCTTGATGAGCACCTCGGTTTCCTGCGCCGAGGTCATGCGCTCGGCGTTCTCGCTGCTCTCCGCGAGCTCCTTCTTAGCCGACGAGAGCAGCTTGCCGGCGGTGTTGAGCACGGCCTTGAGCGCGCGCAGGCCCCAGTCGTAGTGCTGTTGCTGCGACAGCAGCTGCGCCGACAGCGAGTAGAGCGACACGACCTTGGACGCGATGTCTTTGGCTTCGCTGAAGCCCTCCGAGTAGAGGATGACCTCGGCGATGAGGTTGTTGTCTGGGCGCCCCATTGCGACCGGGCGGAAGAGCGCCTTCAAGTTGTCGGGCAGTTTGGAACGACCGCCGTAGCCCTTGCCCGCCGGGTTGAGCGTCACGAAGATGCCGGCGTTGAAATCGACGTCGACGTCGCGGTTGAGCAGCTTGATGTGCTTGGTGTGGTCTTTGATCGCGTCCTGGATCACCTGGATTTGCTGCGAGATGGCCGACAACTGGTCCTCTTTCAGTCGGTTGAACTCGTCGAAGCAGCCCCAAGCGCCGCACTTGACGAGGCCGATGAAGATGCGGCCCATAGACTGGAAGTCGATGCCCTCGTCGCAGTTGAAGACCAGCACCTGGCGCCCGAACTGACCGCCGAGCGCCTTGACGGACTCGGTCTTGCCCGTGCCCGCGGGACCGTACGGGTTGCCGCCAAAGCCCATGTGCATGCCCTGCGTGAGCGTCAGGTAGCACTTGTCCGTGAGCGGCGTGTGCACGAGCTTGGGCGCGTTGCCCTGGTACTCGTACGTGTAGTCGAAGGTCGCGTCGTTCATCTTGATCACGGCGCGCTGGTCTTTGCCGTCCAAGTAGAAGCGCAGCTGCTTTTGCCAGATCCAGTCCTTGACCGAGTTGCAGTTTTCGTGGAGCAGCTGGTCGCACACGTCGATGTGGTGCACGAGGTCGAGCACGAGCGCCTTGACCTTGAGGCTCATGAGCGGCTCGGTGGTCAGGTCCAGCGACGTGAGCTCGCGCAGCGTCTCCTGGAGCGACCGTTTGAGCTCGCCCACGCCGCCGTTCCGGATCGCGTCCTCGGCTTGCTGGCAGAAGCGGATCTGCTCGGCGAGACACAGCACCTGCGACGGGAACTGGGTGTAGTCCGGCGCCTTGCTGGCCACGCACTGCGCCACAAGCACGCGGATCGTGCGGCGCATCTCGTCGGTGAAGCGCTCGAGCCACTCCTCGACCTGGTTCGTGACCGCCACGGGTTTCTGGAGTGGCACCTTTTCGTTGGCGGCGCTGCACATGGCGACGATCTGGTCCTTCTGCTCGGAGAATTCGACGCGGTACACGCCCTGATAGAGCTTCTTGAGGTGGCTCTGGATCACGGCCGGGTTCTGTGACTGTCCGAGGATCTCGAGCAGATCCTCGTCGCCGATAAAGTAGAACCGCGGCATGCGCGAGCGCTTCTCCTCGAGAAAGTCGGCCAGCGCCTTCTGGCAGCGCTCAAGCTGGTCCACCATGACCGCGAGTCGGTCGAGCAGCTTGGGGAAGAGCATGTCGTCGGCCAAGTTGAAGAGCATCGGGTCGCTCTCGAGCGTCGTCATGATCTGCACAAACTCCTTGTCGACGTTGTGGAACCGGCCTTGCTCCGACGGCAGCGCGCCCTTGGAGAAGATGGGCTCGAGAAAGACCCACTTGCGCTGGATCACGTTGAGCGCCGACAGCGCCTGGTCGAGCACTGCCATCTTCTCCTCGTACTGCTTGGCCTCTTGCTCGAACGGCTTGAAGAACTGTGAGTCCTTGAGCGACGCGAGCAGCGACTGGTTGTCCCCGAGCTCGAGCGTGATCTCCTTCCAGTCCTTGATGATGCACACGCGCCGCCCGTCGTGGACGTGCTCGAGCAGCGACAGCTTGGCCGCGCCCGTCCAGCCGCGCAGCTCCTTGAGCGCGTCGCGGATCGTCACTTCACCTTGCGCGCGCGCGTGGAGCCCCTTGACGAACTGGAGCGTCTGCGGCGTCTCGAGCGCGTCGAGCCGCTCGAGAAAGTGGCCCAGCGTCAGCGCCGCCGTGCGCACGTCGCGCGGCATGCCCAGCCGTAGCAGCAGCTCGGTCCAGTGGTCTTCCTTGAACGGCTCGCCGCGGCAGAGCTTGAGCGCCGGCATCGCGCGCTTCACGCGAGTCGCAAACTCCTGGATCTTGTCCAGCACGATCACGGGGCTGCTCTTGTTGGTGGCGCCCAACGCCTTGGCGGCGTCGACCCACTTCTGCGCGCAGTCTTGGAGCGCAAACATGTTGGCGGAAAACGTGATCCAGTCCTGCGCGGCCATGGCGCGCACCTCGTCGCGGAACTGGCGGTACGTGGTCCAGTTGCTGTCTACGGCGGCGACGTCGGCGTCCAGTGCCTCGAGCCCGTCGAAGCTCGGTTCGGCCATGCCGAACGCCGCGCAGTTCTCGGTCAGCGTCTTGCTCTTGTCGCGCAGCGCCGCGAGCTTGTCGCGCCACTCGTCCATGGCCGTGTAGATCTGCTGGAGCTCGCCGTCCAGCCACGAGGCGACGTCCACGGGGCGCAGTGCCTGCCAGCGCTGGCGGAACTTGTCGATCTCGACGTTGCATTCGACGACCTGCGCCTCGAGCTCGCCCTTGAGGTTCTCGCGCGACTCCTCGATCATGTCGTTGAAGGCCTCGAGCGCGATCTCAAAGTTCTCCCAGCGCGTCGGCAGCTGCGCGAGCCGCCGCTCGAGCTCGTCCACGTTG
>JAMFLL010001658.1:0-14305 GCA_027475725.1 Pythium rhizo-oryzae | reverse complement strand
GGACGAGATCCACCGCGAGATGCTCTACATGCGCGAGCGCGAGGCCGCCATGCGCAGCACCAACGAGTCGACCAACTCGCGCGTGCTCTGGTTCAGCTTCCTGTCCATCGCCGTGCTACTGGGCATGGGCGTGTGGCAGGTCATGTACCTGAAGAAGTTCTTCAAGAGCAAGAAGCTCATTTAGGAGCGTGTGTCAAGAGAGACCCAGACGGAACCGAGGGAGGGGTCATCTTACGGAAAAAGGCGAGGCGTCGTCAGGACGACGAGGCCAGAGAGTGTCGAGGATATCCGGTGTCGTTGCGCAATTCGTTCACTCGATACGCTGGTCCCGGTGAGCATCCTCTTGAATAGACCGAGAAAGTGACCCAAACAAAAAATACAAAACAGAAACATCAACCACACACTCGAATGTCGCCCAGCTTCTTTCGTTCAAGCCATGAGAGCTCAGCGGGATATACATAGCTGACATCTCTCTGCTGAGCTCCCGAAGCTAAATATGGCTCGGCCCTGTCGTGGTTTCGAGAGGAACGCGCAAGCGAATGGGGCACTAGCCGGTCTGCCCGCGCGCGCATTAAAGCCGAGAGCTGCGAGCGACGGCCGACTGACGGACAATAGCAAGGCATGGACCCCGAGGACATCGAGGCCGCCCTCGGAGAGGAGGAGGAGGAAGAAGAGCCAGAGGACGTCACGGATGTGATGGCGTGGTCATCCACGCATTTGTCCGAGGACGATAGCGACGTGGAGGAGGCGAGCGCGTCCTCGCGGTCCCCGAGCCGCAGCGTCGAGAGCAACGACGAACACCCACGCGAGTCGATGGAGGAGAACGAGCGCGACGATAGTGATGCTGCCTCAGTGGAAGATCTGGGCGAAGATTGGATCGACGACGTCGACGTTGACCTGCCGGACGGAGCGTCGCCTCCACAAAGCCCTCAGAAGCAGCCCACGTCGCTTGTCGCGGCTATCATAGACGCCTCGGGGGGCAAGCACGTCGTGGGTGAAACCAAGGAGAACACCGCCACCGCCACGACCACACTAGGAAAGGAAGGCGAAGCCAATCGTGTTGTTAAGTCGGCAGAGTCTCCTCCATCCCACGGCCTGATGGCAGTCGTTCAGAGTCCCTCCAAGGAGGAAACGAAGCCCAAGCCCGTGAGCCAGATCCCGCGACTCGCGCCCGCGTTAACGCGCAAGCTCAGTCTGAACGCGGCAAGCACAACATCCCCACCCTTGTCACCGGCAGGGTCACCTCCACGTCTTCAGCGCTCACCATCCAAGACGCAATCACTCGGTGGAATCCCAGCGGCAGCCTCACAACCGTCAGCGTCGCCACCCAAGAGCCCTCCGCGGCGTGGGCAAAGCGTGTACATCCCACATGGAATGTTGTCCGGAGCCGCGGCACCCGTTCAGCGCGGCGTCATCGTGTCAACGTCGTCCCAGTTCTGGGCCAACGAACAGAACCGACGTTCGTCGCGGCTGCTGGACGAGTGGAAGCGCAAGGAGATCTGGCACGACTTCAAGCGCGCCGAAGAGAACGTGCTCACAAACCCACCGGCCAGTGGCACAGACGCCGCGGCCGCGATCGACGCCAAGTTGGGTTCAGCGAGCAGCCTCGACGACGTGTTGCAAGGCATACGCTCCGACATTCTCACAAAGCAAGGCGCAAGCGCCTTAAGGCCGTCTCTGCGGCGTGCCACGAGCTTCGCGAGCAAGTCTTCCCCGGAAAAAACCGGCGAGCGCGCGGGGTATGACTCGCAGGAGCAGCCCTGGGTGCTGCGAGCGGCAGTGACAGCGACTCCCGTGCCCGTGGCTCCCATGCCAAGCAAGGCGCACTCGTGGGTCGTCTCGGACTCCGTTTCCCGTGCCGAGTACGAGCGCGTGCTCGAGGACAAGCGGCGGCTCGGTGATGAGGCCGAGAGCCGCCACCGCGCACTGCTTGCAGAGCAAGAGGCGTCCCGGGCGCTGCAGGAACGGCTCGTGAATCTTGAGAATTCGGACCGCGAGAACCGGTTCTTGAAGGAGGAGATCCAAAAGCACCTGATGCACGAGCTGAGCTCGAAGGAGCTCGTCAAGACGCTCGAGGACCAGCTTGCGCTCACGGCACGCAGCGAAGACCAGCTCAAGATGCAGACACGGCAGCTCATGCAACAGAACCAGGCGCTCCAGACCGATCTGCTCGAGAAGATGGCGGCCGAGACCGCCAAGATCCAAAAGATGGCGTCGCTCTCGGCCGAGAAGCAGAAGCTTCAGGAAGATCTCCAACGCCGCGAGGCTCACACTACGCAAGCAGTCGCGCAGCAGCGCGCTCGGGTCCGGGCGACGATGCTGCGCCACTTGCTGACGACCCAGCGGCGCGGTGAGCTCAAGCACGCGTTCAAGATGTGGCGCTCCGGGTCGTTGGAACGAAGTGCCGCGCTCCGCAAGGGCGCCACGGCCGTGCTCGCGCTCACCGAGCGGCTCCACGTCAAAGCACTCGCGCGGTCGTTCCGCTGCTGGCACGTACATACGCGAGAAGCATCTAGTGCCGACCGGCTGCGTCACGCCGAGGAGGTGCTCGCGGCGGCCCATGAGGCGCAGCGCGACGCGTGCCGCCGCGCTGGGGTGGTCGTCCTGCACGGCTTCCTTCGACGACAGGTGCACGCCGAGACACAGTGCGCGTGGAGAAGATGGCTGCGCCATGTCAGCGACCACAGGATGCTAGAGCAGCGCCTCACTGCCGCCAGCCGGAAGCTCCAGGCCGTGCTGGGCTCACACGTGCGCGCTAGCAAGCAGCGCGCGTTCTCGACGTGGATGCTGCAGGTCTATTTCGAAGGCCAGCGACTCGACTGCGAGCGCGCCAAGCAAACCGAGGCCGAGCTCGTGGAGGCCAAGGACTGCGTGTTCGCGCTCTCGCGCGCCAAGACACGGCTCGAAGAGAAGCTCCAATCGGCTCGTCAGGACGGGCAGCGCGCGAGCGACCAGTTGCGCGAGCACCGCGCCGAGCTGCAACTCGTCAAGCACGGCTTCGTGACGTCTGTTGTGCGCGCGACCGAGCGCCAGTGGCTGCGCGGGCTGTTCGACGCGTGGAAAGTGCAGACACGCGTGGAGGCGTGTGCCAAGGAGTTCCGGCTCCAGCTCGAGATGGCCGAGCTTCAGGTCGAGGAGCGCGAGAAATACGCGCGCTCGCTGGACGACTACAACAAGGTGCTGCGCAACGACCTCGAGCGCTTCCAATTCTTCTCGCAGGACAAGCGCGTGGCCGTGGAGGTGCTCACCAAGAAGCTTCTCCGCGAGGAAGACAAGCTGCGGCACATGGAGGAGCAGCACGTTGTGCTGGAAGAGAAGATGCTCGCGTACAAGGCCCAGCTCGCGTCGCTGCTCGAGTGGGACCGCGGCGCAGCGATGCCGCTCGCACTGGTACAGCTGTGCCGCGACGCCACAGTCGGTAACCTGCGCGAGCTGTTCGCGCGACTCGCCACGGCCTCGCGCAACGAGAAGGCTTTCTGTTCGAACTCGCCAGAGTGCTCAACGAGCGACGCGGTGGATCCTACGGAAGCGCGGGCCTCCGTGAGTGACGTGGTGCAGTTCCTTCACGACTCAAATGCGATTAGCGATTCCTCGGCTGCACAAACGGATCTCGCAGGCCTCGTCCGTCGCCACGCACCCGAGTACGTGGAGACTCAGGGGCTTGCGTTCACGGAGTTCGTGGTATGTCTCAACGCGGTCGCGAAAGAGGCCTTCGAGACGTGTTCCGCGCCGAAAGAGCGCCTCAAGGCGTTCTGGTCTAGTGTGTTGGGCCGCGCCTTGGCAAGCAGCCCTCGCGGTGCTACACTGCTTCACACACACCGCGACGCAGGAGACGCAGCTCCTCTTCATTCCGGGCGCTCGCCGTGGGCGGGGCAACTGTCGGAAGACATCTTGCAGAATCAGGAGAAGTTGCTGGCAGTGCTGGAACACGAGACAGCAGTTGTAGAGCGCGCCGTGATGGAGAAGTCGTCACTGAAGCACACGTACGCGCCGTCCGAGCTATCGGTGGGTAGCACCGTGAAGGAGTTCCACGAATACCAGTGCGAGCCCGTTGTCCCGCATGAATCTCAGCCTAACCGAACACCAGCGAGCAGAGGAATTCAAGACGACGTATTCCCAGCCGCCGACTGCCAGTTTCAAGGCAACGGGCTTGATCAGTTCGCTAACTGGTCGCAATGTGGCCAAGTGCAGGACCTCTTCCTCGCGTTCCGACTACCGCTCGAGCGCGTTGTGACCAAGTACTCGAACGAGAAGCGCGTGGCCGCGCACGGCAACCAAGTGTGTCTGCTGCTGTCGGGCGTGGCGCGGATGTTGAAAGACATGCGCCTCTACCCCACATATCTCTCGCGAGATCTCGTGCACCACCACTTTGGGCGGCTGTGCGACCGAGACGGACTGCTCACGCCCCAGGCGCTCGCACTGTTTCTGGGCTGCTGTGCACTCGAGCTGTTCGCAAAGTCGCTGCCCGCAGCGAATAGCGGTTTCCGCCTGTCTGCGCGCGAGATCGTCCTCTCATTCTTCTGCGACCTCGGACTTCTCCCAGAAAGCGACATCCCCGCGCCGCCACGCATATGTCTCGTTGGTGCCGACGTTGAGACCGTGCTGTGGCCACTTTTCGAGTACTACTCGCTCTCAGAGGACCCGACGATCAACGCCCGTGCGGACGATCCAAGAGTGGGAATGACCCAACAAAAGTTCGTCCGGTTCGCCGCTGACATTGTGAACACGGCAGCTACAGGGGCCGAGAGGCTCTTCCAGCGTGTGCTGAGTGAGACGCGGCGACCCGGCACCGCTACCACAAGAGCCGTGCTGCATCTGGATGAGTTCTACGTCGCACTCGCGTACATACAGGCAGAGAGGTGTCCTGGTGTCCAATACGCGAATCTGGGCGAGGCGGTGCGTCACTGGATGCAGCAAACGCAGTAGTTAAACAAGCCGCACGTAACGCAGTATCCACAGTATCCACACAATAGACCTCTCTCATTCACCAGCAGTCAGTCTCACTCCTTGGCACGACCGCGCACGACCATGACGTGACTGTTGGTGCGAATGGGCGCAAACACGTCGACCGGATCGAGCTGGAAGCAGCGGCTGCTGAACGGGTTTTCTTGTGGTTGTACGATAAACTCCAAATCGAAGGCGTCACTCATGTCTCGCAGCGCATCCACATCCCGCTTCTGGTCACGCGAGCTAAACGATGTGAGCAGCGCTGGACCACCGGATCGTAAAATAATCTCCAGCGTTGGTCGCCACGATGCTTTCAAATTGGGGTGGCCAATCCCGGGATTGAAGAGCACGAAGGCGTCAGGGGGCGTGGCAAGACCCTCTGTGGAGGACACAACGTGATGGTACAGCCCAGAGTAGTTCTCCAAGTGCAAACCGCTAAGTGATTCCGTGGCGCGCGCGCCGTTGGTCGTCTTGCGCGGCATTCGTACCACGTGATCGCCCATGAGCTTGATGTCGAATGTCGTATTGGCGTGGGCATCAGCCAGCTCTTCCCAGATGTGGCGCGGCATCATGGCCTCGGCACGCGCGCCTACGACGTGCAGCTCCATCCGCTTTCGTGATGGCTTGTTGTTCCCGTTAAGCGCTACAAGACAGCCAACACATCCGCCTTTCCGAGTGAGACTTTCCACCCCAACTATGAACTGGACTACACCTCGTAAATCATACCCAGTAAATAGTTCGAGAGCGTGGCCACAAACGTGTACGCGACAGACGTGAGACGCACCGCGCGCGCATCCTCGAGCCAGCTCGGGTCGTCCGTAAACTGGCGCATGAACACCTCCCACGAAGACACCGGCAGCTCGCTTCCCGCATTGCCACGCCGCTGTTGGTCGGCGCGACGATCCCTCGTGAGTACTGTGGACATTGTTCACGCTTCCTCTCAGTCGACAATGTTCCGGGCGTTTTTGGACCGGACGACAGGCGCGTACCTTTCGCGAGTAGCGCCTTGGCATCATCACTCGTAGTATACGCCAGATCGTCGTGGATCTGTCGGAACATGCGAAGATCGTCGGGTTTCTCGACCGCGGCCATGCGATCGCACTCCTGCGCCCACAAGATAGAATGTATCAGCACCACTCGTGTTAATACACAGCGTGCAAGACATTTCCATGCACGCACCGGTGAGCATGTTAGCGGGAAGCCAGACACGGCGCAGTCCACCCGGCGGCGTGCGCCGCTGTCAGCGCCTCCCTCGCCGCCGCACACGAAGCAGGGCGCCGTCTCGAGCGCCTTGAGCCACTGTTGTGCGGCCGGCGACGCCCTCTTCAGCTCGCGCAGCGCTGGCGCGAGCTTCGAGGCATCGCGGACTCCGAGCGCGATCGGTCGTGCAGATCGCGAGAGAGCGCTCGCGAAGCCGCGGCGCACGCCTGCCGCGACCAAGGCATGCATTGCGGGTCAAAGAAGGGTGATTGCTGCAGGGCGAGTGCTCCCTGTTTGATACATTGAATCAGTATATTTACCCACTTCGATACTTTATTCATTAATTTAGTTGCTGTTTCGCATTTTTTACATGTCGGCGATGTACTGGAGCGCGACTTCGAACATAGTGAGGAAGTACCCGACCTCGCCCAGCATCTTGGACGGGTGGATCATGGCGCCGAGGTACTCCTTAGTGAGTAGCGGCCGCTTGAGCCCGCTGTGGATCACAACGTAGATGTGGATGGGCAGGTAGTCGTCGGCCGTAAGCGCCGAGTTCTCGCGCCATTCGAGATTCTTCTCGCCGCAGCTCTTGAAGATCTCGAGCGCTGACCGCAGCAGCTCCTGGATCTTTTCGCACGGCAGCGGGCGCTCGTCAATCATGCTCAGATGGTGGCAGGATTTGCCCCAGTCGTCGTCGGATTGCAGATGTTCGGGGATGCCAAACTCGGACTGGGGGCGACCACGTAGCTTAGCAATGTTAGCCATGAGCTTGGCCTCGTGGTCGGCGTCGACGGTCTTACGCACGAGAAACGCGATCTCCTTCTCGAGTGGCACGAGAATCGTGTCTTCCACTGCGCGAAACACGCAGTCGTCGATGATCGTTGAGATATCGACGCTCTGGTCGAGCAGCGAGAACTGGTCGGCGTACTTGGGGTTCAGCCGGTCCACAATATATTTCTCCACGCTCGTCAGCACAGTGCGCAGCTCCCTCAACGCGTCCATTGCAAGTGAGTTGTCGGCAAAGCTGCAGCACTCCAGGCACACGGCCGCTTCGACGACAGCGCAGCGGTTCCGGAACGCGTGGAGGAACTTGAAGCACGTGTTCCCCTCGATAGTCGCCACGCTATTCAGCCGCGTGAAGAGATCGTACGCAAGCCACTTGGGCTCGGGCGCCTCACCGCTCGTGTCGACCATCTCAAGCGATGTGATGAACTCTGGTGAGCACAGGCATAGCTGGAACTCGCGCAGGATGTCGACACGCACTTTTGAAGTCGGCTCCAGCGAGGAAATGTTGCGGAGGAACGCCTCCACCTCGCTCACGCGTCGAATGTCGGCATCCGAGCTCGTCTTGCGGAGACGCCGGTGTGGGAAGGCTAGGTCCAACAAGAACTTGAGCTCATCCGCTTCCGACGTAGGAGCAGTCTTGATGGAGTCGCGAATCTGGGAGGCAATCGGCCAGTGGACGTATGAGCGTGAGATTCGCACAATTGGCTAGCGAAAGAGAAATGACGAACCTTCTTGCGCAGCATGTAAAAATCATAAAAGCGCTTCTTGGAAATCCAGAACACTTTGGTGTGCATATCCACGACGTGGACAACGTACTCCGTCACTGACGGCATCGTCGTGATCGTTTCGGTTCGCACGATGCGCACAGATAGACCGGGGCGAATGCCTACATTGTAGAACAAACCAGACATCCGGGTGAGAACAAGCTATGAATCATGCAGACCAGCAGCGAACACAGTTGTCGCCCACATACCTTTGATGGGCCAGTTGAGATACATTCGGAAAGTCGTTCCACGCGGGCGGGCGCGCACGCCCTTGGTCGGTGAGAAGACCAGTGGGGGCAACGGCGGAAGCGAATGTGTAGACGCAAACGACTCTCTCGATGATAGGCTCGGGCGGTCCGACTCGGGCGCCGTATCCGGTGAGCCATCGCTTCGCTCAGAGCTGCTTCCCTGAGTGATCATCTTGGCGTGTGTATGTGGGTGAGGCTGCCACGCCCGACTCGCAACGCTATCGTCGTCTTCGTCGGTGTGGATACGGTCAGAATGCTGCGTATCAATGAGAGAAATAACAAGAATGAGTTCGGCGACGTCCCCTTTCACCCGAACAGAGCACGACGGCACGCCCACACACCTTGTGAACGCCGATACTCAGGATCGACCGCGACACGTGCTGCAGAAACCTATTCTCGTTATGCAGCGACATGCGCATCGCGAGCCGCCACACGACTTGGCTAGTGATGGTCGACGTGGCCGATCCTGCTGCTGTTGCGGCTACGGCGCTGGTCGTGTCCGGCGGTGCGACATCTCGGAGCCGATGCGGCAGCAAGCGCGTGAGCTGGCGCTTCTTGGACGCACCACGTCGCGTGAGGTCAATAGCGCTTGCGTCGCTGTCTATGCATTCCTGTCTGGCCGCTGTGCTGTCGCGTCGCGCCATCTCTCAGCCGCCCAAGGCCCCACACACGACCCTCGAATTCCCAACACTGGCGGGTGTGGGGATGATGATGACTCGGCTTGCTGGCTTTCTCGCAGTCAGCGAAAGCCCAACTGGACCTCTTCAAATCAATGGGTGGGGGTACCTACATCTCGGTACACGGACAAGCAGTTGCCCTAACCTCAAAGGAGTGTGTGCTGCGTAAACCCTCACCAAGTCTAATATTGGGGGAAGTGCTAATCGGTACCCTAATTTTTGAAACGGCAACCCTACAGTCCATACTACGAGTCCACATTGAGGCCATAATGGTGCCCATAACGTGCCCTTACCAAATGTAAACTACAAACCACTCAGTTGCACCTTTTATGTGACAAAAGATTGGGAAAACGGCGCTATTTTCGAGCCATTTCATGCGTCGCAGACACGAGTTGGACCGCTCGCTTCCTTCGCTGTGTCTTCATCGACGTGAGGGCGCTCGTCCAACGGCAAAAGCTGGCGTCCGCGATCCGTGGCGAAGAAAGCCACTCGTACTTAACATGCTTTAAACTGTACGTTTCGTAACTTACCAAAAATTTCGTTTTTCTTTCGGTTGTGGGCACGATATGGACACCTGTGCGGACAAAATACGGACTCGTGGTATGGACTGTAGGGCTGTCTTTTTTGAAAGGGGAAATTGCATTTTACCCGCGTTTTTTTTAAATATTTGCGTTTCGGTCCCGTCCGTTACCCCAATCGAGCAACCAAAAGCTGTTAATAACCCACATCAGTATATTTGTTTAGGAAAAGGACCGCACAGAAGTCGTGGAAATATCTCCCATTGTGTAGCAGGGAACATCAGAAGCGTGATTGGCTCAGTGTGTCAACAACGTGTCACTTGTACACATGGCGTAGCGTGTCAACATCGTGTACCGTGTTGGCATGGCGTAGCTTGTTGCCATCGTGTAGCGTATTGGCATGGCGTAGCGTGCCAACATCGCGTAGTCTTATAGCAAAGAGTAGCGTAGACTGAGTGTATTATGCATCACCATGACGAGGCAGGACCACGCTGCTAGGTGGCAAGATTGCGCTTCTTCGCGGCACGGCGCTCACACGTGCGAGCATTATGACCACACACACCGCACTTGGAGCATCGAATAGGGGAGTCGTCGTTCACGTACTCCGAACGGTTTCTGATACGAATCTTCTTCGGACGTTCACGGCGCTTGCGCACATCTGGGGGTAGCGTCTTGTCGGGGACGATGTAGCTGACGTCAACGGGTGTCGCGTATGGCTCGAACACTTTATGCAGGTTAGCGATCGAGTAGTAGTCGGACACGTAGTCGAGAGGGCTCTTCTTGATGGACAGATAAGCGGCACACGCGTGCACGCATGGATACTTGAACTTCGTCCAGAACCCACACGTGCAGTGCTGGCGGGAGATGTCAACGACTGCAAACGTTCTGCTCGAAAGTCTCATCACCTCGAAAACATCCGCGGACACCGCAGCAACGAGACGCTTCCGACCTCGCTCAAGGAACCTCGTGACACGTGCTCTCACCCATGGAACCCAAGTCTCTCGTAGCGCAGCGTACTCCACGCGCTTGGAGTGCATACGCTGTTGCACGCGTCGCACGATACCAGAGAGGCAGCTGAACCACGTGTCTTCGCGTTCTTCGAGGAGCCAGTTGTTTGAACTTTCCGATATGTTCGTGGTGACTTGGCCGAATCTCGCACGAGGAAAGAAGCAAGTGATCCACTTGTCGTTTCCAATGTCTACACATAACGCGTTGGCAACACATGTCAGAAAGTGAACACATCACACAAAGCGATTACGCTACCTTTTAGATACTCTGTGGCGAGTTCGTGTAGTTGGCGGCATTTTTCAATCAGCACGTCGTACTCAGGCTGCGACAGCGCTTTCGCGAGACTGTTGATGCGCTTCTTGCAGTCCGTGCGGAAGTGGTTGACCACGTTCTTCTTGATATGAAAACTGCAGTAGCCGTGTGGATGTTCCGGGATCACACTAGCCATGGCAGAGTCTAGACCTTTCTCTCTGTCGCTCATAAGAACAACATCAATGCGGTCATTCAAATCGAGCCCTTCTTCCACCTTTGACATGAACCATTCCCAGTGCTCGCCGTCTTCGATCATGCCCACTCCAGCTGCGACGATAATGATGTCCCGATTTGCTGAGAGAGCGCTTGCAAGGAAGAGGGTACCACCCTCCTTACACTTCAGATGACAAGCGTCAAAAGAGAGGACTGGAAGGCAGAACTCGAAGCTGCGCGCCCAGGAGTTGAGCATGAGGAAGGCTCTCTTGACGTTGTTGGTAGATGATCTCTGGAAGTCGATGATACTGCCAGGGTTGGTTGCTTGTAGTTCTACACATCAATCAGTGGTCAAAAACATCATGTAGCGTGTTCACACTGCGACACGTGTACACATGCTGACACGTGTATACATGCTGACACGTGTACACAAACTGACACGGGTGCGCTTTGTGTAATCTGCAGCCGCAACGTACCCTGCAGCCAAGGGAGAATGAGACCGTAGCTCTCGACGCTTGTCGTCTTGGTCACCTCCCGCAGTCGCTCGAGCACCCTAAAAGCCTGGTTATACGTCACCGTGTAGCCGTAGTCAACTCGCGCCTTGTTGATGACATCAACTGGCTTCGCGTTCAGGTTGTAGCGGAGGATGTCAACGCAGACATCCTCGATGAGAGTCGCTGGCATACTAATATGTTCGCCTGGCGGACAAGAGTGCATGATGTGACAGCTTGTCACTTGGACAGATCCCCCGGCGTGCAGGTGAGCGTGAACGACATAATCGCATTCCTTGTCCTTACACCGAGCGCTAATGCGCTCAGCGTCGTTCACAGGGAAGAGGCACGCTCTACGTGTCTGATAACAGAAGCCATTAGAAGACGGAAAGCCTCACCGTGTATGACTGTACGCACCCGTGCAACTTCGCGCGCCACTGCTTTCTTAAACGACGCCTTCGTAGCGAAGGAGGCTCCAGGATAGAAGGGCTCGTCACTGTCGCTTCCTCCGTCATCTTCGTCGGACCGCATTGCGGAAAAGTCTTAGTGGCTGTGGTGACCGAGAGAGACCACAAGACTTTCTCACATTCAGAACACATTTTCTTATTATTTTGTCCTTTAAGGTAGCACGGATGTCGCACGAAAGTACGCGTGTGTGTGGCTGTGAGGTGTTCCGTCCAAGAGTGATGATCGTTCTTTAGTGTTACCCGAATGTTGCTTAATCAGGAGAATGTTACGCGTTCTCTTTGTGTACTCAGGCAACATTGTGCACCGCACTCCGTAATCTCCCTCTGGTCCAACATGACGCAAACTTGGGGAACGAACAAGCGCGATGGCGTCGTGTGCACGTTCCCAGGCTGCTACCGCCTCCTGACTACGCAGCGCTTCCCCGACCATTTCGCCAAGAAGCACCTCGCGGATGGCGCGACGTTCAACGTGCGCCACCGCGACGAGTTCGAGCGCACCCTCCTCGACCCGCGCACCCTCGAGGACGACGTGGACGACGGCCGCTCAAGACGCTGTTCGTCTCGTCGCTAACGCGCATTGCGCACCAGCTAGACGTGCTTGTTGAGCGTGTCTCCGCTCTGGAGGAGCTCCAACGTGAGGCGCGTCGAGCGGCGGCGCCAGAGCAGCCCTCTGCTTCATCCCAGCGCGTGGAGACGCAGGCGCCGCCGCCAGACGACCCCGAGCCTGCTGCCGAAGAGGAAGCACCCGCGTCCCCGGCACCCGCTGAGCAACGCCGGCGCGCAACGCGCCAGTCTAGTTCCCCTGCGGTTGAAAAGCACCGCTCCAAGCGCACAAGGAGCAGCGGCAGCGAGAACTAGGTTACACAAGGTTAACTCGCTACACAATGTGAACGCCATTCGGAGGTTACGCTTTGTTCACACGCTACACTAGGTTAACGGGTGGTCTGTCCCTGCGCACTGAATCGTTGCTCGTTGCGTGACTGACGGGACCGAAACGCAAATATTTTTAAAAAACGGGGGTAAAATGCAATATCCCCTTTTTGAAATGGTCCCAAATCTGTCGGTACCCACAACTGGATATTTCTCTGTCTTTGAGCCCAAAGAAATGGGGTTGGGTAATGATTAGTAAGAAAAATGCAAACTGGGTACCGATTTGCCATGGTTAACCTTTTTTGGGTACCGATTTGCAATTTCCTCAATTGAGATTGGAGAGCATCACGATGATTTTTGGAGCTTGTCTGACTGTACTTCTACTGAATTTGCAAACAGATCAGGAAATCTCGAGGCAGTTGCAGGAACGGCAGTCCTGCAAATTCGCAAATGCAAAAACAGACCCCCGATTGTGAGCCTGTTCGAAAACGCACGCCGTGGGATGTGTGCGAATTTGCAGGAACAACCGCCCTGCAAGAATAGAAACGACCCAGTCAATCTCAAGCCGTTTGATGCGTGTCAACAAAAATTCGTATGCATATCATTTACTTGTCCCGATCACCACCGCGTGGTCTGGCTAGAAAGGGGAGTAGTGGCCGAACACGAAGGAAAAGACGTCCGACCTCCTCCTCGGTTGGGTTCGCGTAGTCGAGGCCGAGACGATCCAGGCACTTTCCAATCGTACTCATGAGCACTCTGAAGTCGCTCAGCCGCTTCTTGTTATTCTTTGTCGCCATGTCGGGTCCTGTAAGGCTCCGAAAAGAAGGATAATCGTTGACAGCATCACCAGACCACTCTAAAAGTGGGAAAGTTCTCAAAAATCTCACCTTTCACACCTTTCAGGATCAGCCAAAAATAGCCAAATGTGGGAATCCCCCCCCCTGCTCCCCCCCCGCCCCTTCCCCGTGCCCTCAGAGATGGCTCATTCCGTGCTCGCCGCGACACCAAGTAGCATCATGAAGACACAGCTCACGCTTGACGGCACGCTGGCGAAGCGCGCCAAGAAAGGTGAGGCCTTTCGCGAGGAGCATGCGACGAGATTTGGCCTCGCTGTCATATCGCGACATCCTCGAACACAAACCGTCGACAGTGTGATGTGCCGCTTCTGCAACGCATTTGGCAGAGAAGAAGCTGTACCCACTTCCCTCGATCTCGATGCGACAACAAAGCCGCGCGGCGTGCGTTCCACGATACAGCATTTCTCTTCCTTCCGCACCGATTTGTACACAAAGCATCATCGTTGTCAACACCCAACAAAGTGGGCAGAGTACGAGTCGGCTGACGTTGATGAAAGGGCTACGTTTTTAGAAGTTGACGGTGTTCCCCACAGGGAGGCTTTGAAAGCTGCATTTGAAAGTGAGGCTCCAATTGAGTTCAAGATCAGTGCATCTATTGTCAAGGTAATCATCGGAGATTTGCTTTTTCATTCCGATGACATCGACACTGTGGTTCACAAGCAAGCTATGGCGACGTTCGTGAGGGTCTGCGAGTATCAGTACGTGGTGTTGGAGAAGCATCCATCGCGTTTCCGGTTGTGCGTTCGGTTCATAGGTCGGGGGCTTCGTATCGAACCGTGGCTGCCCTGGTGGGGGACACGATGGAAGAAACGAAAATCAGTCGCTTTGGTGGGTGCAGTGAGGAACTTGCTGCTCGGTATGCCCGTGTCATTTGTGCCGCCTCGTCGCAGAGACTTTCGGAGCTCATGTGTGATGAAGTGGTGTATGCAAAGCAAAACGCAGATAGGCTCTGTTACTCTCCCTACCAGCTAGTACCAGCGAAGGGGTCGCGCTGCTAGCTGGTAATA
>JAMFLL010001657.1:0-14308 GCA_027475725.1 Pythium rhizo-oryzae | reverse complement strand
CGGCGCCGCCCGCGCACCGCCTGCCGCCGCGTCGCCACGACCTCCCGAGCGCCGTAGGCAGCGCCGGCGCGCGCGGCGCGAGCGTGGTCGCGATCAGCCAGCAGCCCGTGTCGACGTCGCAGCCGCTCGAGCTGGATCCGCGCGACACCGAGCGCGGCCTCGGGAAGGACCCGTCGGCGGTGTCCTCGTCGGCCCCAACGGCCGCGTCGGCCTCGTACGGGTACTTGCTGAGCCACAGCCCGCCGGCGGTCGACACGGACGACGAGTGGTCCTCGACCAGCAGTCAGGAGATGCTGGGCGGCGCCTCGAGCTCGTCGGCCGCGGCTTACTACTACGCAGAGTCACAGGCAGCTCTCCATCACCAGCCGCAGCAGTCGCAGTCCCAGCCGCCGCAGCAGACGTACGGCTACGGCGCCTCGAGTGGCAGCAACTATCGGTACGCGAGCGACGCCTATGGCGCGAGCGCCGGCCGTCAGCAGCCGCCCCAGGTGGCGCCGCACCACGCGTCGTGGGGGTCGTCGGTGTCCCCGAGCATCACCCACTCGCCGTACGGCGCGCCCATGCAGTCGCCGTACTCGATGCAGTCGCTCAACACGAGCGTCCCGTCGGGCTTTGCCCACTACCAGCAGCAGCCTCCGCAGCAGCAGCAGCAGGCGCCTACGCACCAGTACCATCAGCACCAGCACGCGCCGCAGCAGTCGCAGCCGATGTACCACTCGCAGCAGCAGCACCAGCAACAGCATCACGGCCACCGCGCGCCCGCGCAGCGCGGCTACGGCCGCTCGCAGTCGATGTACGGCACGTCGTCGTCGTCGTCGAGCCGCATGATGATGATGGAGTCGTCGCCGCCGCCGTCGCCGCACACGAGCGTGGGCGGCCACTACGGCGTGAAGCAGTGCAAGTTTTTCCTGCAGGGCCACTGCCGCATGGGCAACAAGTGCAAGTTCGCCCACCACCAGCCACAGCAGCACGGCGCTTCGTCGTACCACTCGCAGCACCAGCCGCAGCCGCAGCAGCAGTCGTACCACGTGGCCCACGCGTCGCCCGCGGGCTCACCGCATCACACGCAGCACCACAGCGGACTCGCGCCGCTCCACGGCGGCCACGACTTCGACACGTTCTCCTCCTCGTCGACGTCGTCCACGCCGTCGTCGTACATGACCCGCAGCGCGTCCAGCCGATCGTCGTATCGCATGGGCGGATCCGAGATGCACCACCAGCAGTCGTCGGCGACGTTGACGATGGCGCCGCACCCGTCGGCGCACCACGCGCTCGGCGGGCTTCCCGGGAGCAGTCTCGCGATGGCTGTGGGCGCCGCCCAAGTGGCCCCTGTGGACGCCATGCTCAAGCTCGAGGATGTCCAGGGCCGCGTATTTTCCATGTCGAAGGACCAGAACGGCTGCCGTTTGCTGCAGGAGCAGCTCGAGTACTACGACGAGCGCAAGGCGTTGTGCGACCTGATCTACACCGAAGCCATGGACCACCTGGCCGAGATGATGGTGGACCCTTTCGGCAACTACCTCTTCCAAAAGCTGCTGGAGCGCGCAAAGCCCCTGCAGCGACTGGAGATTGTGCGCCGCGTGAGCGGCCACCTGGTCGCCGCGGCGCTCAACTTGCACGGCACGCGATCGGTCCAGAAGGTGGTCGAGGTGTGCGCGACCTCGGCGCAAGTCGTGGAGCTCGCGAGCGACGGCAGTGAACTGCGCCGCGTGAACCTGCCCGATCTGATCGTCGACGCGCTCAAGGACGATGCGGTGCGGTTGTGCATTGACTCGAACGGCAACCACGTCATCCAGCGCGCGCTTCAGTTCATGAAGCCCGAGTACAACCAGTTTGTGTTTGACGCGGTGTGCAAGGAGTGCACAACTGTGGGCACGCACCGACACGGCTGCTGCGTGCTGCAGCGCTGTCTGGATGCCGCGAACGACCAGCAGAAGCGGGAAGTGATCACGCAGGTCGAGAAGCAGGCCATGAAGCTGATGCAGGACCCGTACGGCAACTATGTGGTTCAGTACGTGCTCGATTCGTGCACGGCCGAGGAGGCGTACGGTGTGATCGTCAAGCCGCTGGGCAGTGTGTTTGAGCTCTCCGTGCAGAAGTTTAGCTCGAACGTGATCGAGAAGTGCCTTGAGAAGGCGCCGCCCGCCGTGCTGAAGGAGTACGTCGAGGAGATTACGCTGTGCCCGAAGATGCAGAAGATGCTCCAGGACCAGTTTGCCAACTACGTGGTGCAGCGCGCGCTGAGCGTGTCTGCCGAGGACCAGTGCCTCGCCCTCGTGAAGGCGATCCGCCCGCACTTGCCGGCGATGAAGAACACGTCGGGCGGCCGCCGCATTACGGCCCGCATCCTCAAGCGGTTCCCGCACATGGACCTGAATCTGGACCTGGGCTTTGAACCGGCGGCGCTTGGCGCGAGCTACGCCATGGGCGGCATGTCGATGCAGTCGTACGCGCCGCAGCCGCACCACCACCACCACCACCAGTCGCCGCCGCACCACCACTACGACACATCGTACAGCATGCCGTTCGCGTCGCCGCCCGGCGCTGGCTCGCTCGGCCTGGGCCTCCACGGTGGCGCGCCGATGATGAACAATGGCGGCGCTGGCGGCCGCATGTAGACAGTGACAACGACGAAGGAGAAGAATTGGAAGACGTTTGAGAAGAGAGAAGGAAGCACGTGTGCCGAACTGGCGGACCGACGCGATGTACAAGTAAACTGTATCAGTATGTCCAAGGCAGAGGCAGACACCTCCCGGCACACTCCCCCGCAAGCGAGAGCCCTCTCGGTCGCGGGGCGCGACAATTTTTGTTTTGGAAAGAAGTAGCGGATCGCTCGGCGCGCCCGATCCGCTTGTGTAGGAAGCGACGACGACGACGACGTTGGCGCAAAGAGGTTAGGACGATATCATGAAGCAGACGATGAAGGAAGCGAAGCGAGCAAGAAAGAAGAAAGAAATGGGCACGAGCAGAGGACGAGAGACGAAGAAGAAAAAGTAAGCCCCCTCTCCGTCCTCCTCGTTGACACAAGACACACCAATCACCGTAGTAAAACACTGACATACAGGATAGCATGAACCGCGTACCCCATGTTGATTTAGAATTTGTAGCGGTGGATGGACTCGAGCTGGCGCACGGCGCGCGGGCTCTTGGGCCGCGTGTCGTCGAGGCGTCCGGAGCGGCAGGCATAGATCATGAGCACGAGGCTGAGCAGCGTCTTGAAAGCCGCGAGGCACAGGAAGAAGGCGAGCGTGACTAGCACGCCGCTGGGCGACGCGAGGGTGATTGGCGCACCGTCGTGGAGCGCCTTGCTGACCATGCGCAGCACGACGCATGCGAGCGGCAGCGAGACGAGACCGAGCCGCCTGGAGACGTGGTGCGTGTGGTCCAGGATCGTGTCCTGGTTCTTCCAGCCCGTGAGGTCGCGGCAAAGGATCGTGATGAACTTGGAGTAGACCGACGGCGGGATCTGATTGAACTTGGTGATGAACGCATGCTTGAGCCAGTCGATGACCATCTCGGCCAGCATGACCATCGTCTACGGAAGAACACCAAAGTGTGAGTCCTAGGAAGCCAAGGTGAGCGATCAGGAGATGATGGAGTCCCCCGTACAGTGCCGTAGGCGACGTCGCGCGCGTTGGACTGAAGTAGGATAAGCGCGATGATGAGCAGCAGCTTGAAGCGCTCGACAATGTCACTGCATGCGATCTGGAAGAGGTTCTGTTCCTCAAACTTCTTGAACACGCAGCTCTAGCGATCGCACATACGACAACATAGGTTTAACGGTCAGTGTCACCGACCCGGGTCCGCGTAACGCGACGCGACGCACCTTGAGCTCGGCGAAGTTGTTGGAAATGAGCAGCGTGAGCAGCGACGTGTTGCTCGAGTTGATGGCCACGTTGATGGTCACGACCTGCGCGAAGAGCAGCAGCGCGTGGAGCACGACGTACACGAGCGCGACGCCAAAGTCCATGGCCATGCGGCCGACGCGGCGCGGCTGGAACCGCGCCGTGAAATAGAGCGAGTCCAGCACGTCCTGGCCGAGCGACGAGAAGAGCCGGTCGAAGATCTCGATCATCGTGAAGAGCACGTAGAGCTTGATCATGGCCTGTCCGCGGATCGCGTGGTACATGCGCGACATGTCCACGCGCCAGAGCACGCTCGTGCCGACGGCGATGAGTACGGCGACCATGAGGTCGTAAAAGTGCGTGCGCCGGAACACGCGCGCGTGCATCGAGACCGAGGTCACGGCGCACCCGCACGCGAAGAGTATGCGCAGCGGCAGGTAAGTGAATACGTAGAGGAAGCTGTCGAGCGCGAGGAACACGCCGAACGCGAAGAGCTGCTCCGTGTTGTACGGCACGACCAAAAAGTTCTGCACGCGCTCCTGGTGGACCGCGTCGCTCGACTTGATGTCGTGGACGCCAAACACCTCCTTGTACAGGAAATCCGCCAGCCGGAACGGCTGCGCGTGCGTGTGCGGCCTCGCCACGCGGCGGTCGGCGGCCGTGGGGGACGCGGGCGGCGTAGCCACCGCGGCGGGCGTGACGTGGCCGCCAAAGTCGGTCTGGATCTGGAGGTTGTGGATGCGCTGCATGCGCTGCATGGACGTGGGCGACATAACGGTCGTGGGCGCCGTGCGGTTGGCCGGTGCGTCCTCGCGCATGAGCGACTTGAGCGGCGAGATGGGCAGGTCGAGCGCGAGGCGGCTGTGCTTGAGCGGCGTGGACGGGCGGCTGGGCGACGCCGACGCCGAGGGCGGCAGCGGCGGCGAGAGCGCCAGCGCCGAGCCGGAGGAGGAGGAGCTCAGCAGCGTCGCGAGCGCGCGCGGCTTGGCACCGGGCGGCGGCGGCGGAGGAGGTGGAAGCGGCGGCGACGGCCGTTTTGCAGCTTCCCGTGGGCCGCCGGACGCGAGCGAGGCCGCGATCTGGAGCGCGGCGGCCGACGCTTTGCGCTGGGCCTTGCTCTTGCGGCGCTGCTTGAGCCCCGCGGCGGCGGCGGCGCCCGCCGAGACGGAGGACGCGGGCGCCGTCATAGGAAGAATGCCCCGCTGCGTGCCGAGAGCCAAGGACACTTCGATGACGTTGAATCGGTTCGTTAGTTAGGCGTCCCTCTCTCGGTTCTAGATCACAGTTCTTAACAACACGATTATGCTGTTCGTATCAGTGCGATACAAACATTTGTGTAGCCATGTGCGAAGAGATCACCAAGGTGGACCTTGACGCTCGACTTGGTGGCGAGAGCGCTTGCTTTGGTGTCTATCAAGCCTCGTGGTTGACGCTCCGGCGCATCGGCGATGGAGGGGGACTACAAAGGAGGAACACCACGCATTGTTCTGGCTCAGAATGGTGTGGCTAACCGCTGCACGGTCAATGGCTTGGTGGCATCGTCTCGTTCACAACATGCACGCGTTTCCATTCATAATGTATATTTCGTGAGGGCGCTTTATGCCGATTTCTCGATGAATGCCTTGATCTTGTCGAGCATGTCGCCCTTGATGCTCTCCGGCACCGCCGCTGATATTAGATCACCACAGAGAAAATCAGCGTTCCGTTCTCGCCATCATAACACACTCTACGCGCAGATAGCGTCCCACGAACGCACCTCGCGCCTTGGGCGTAATCTCCTCGATCAGGTCTTCCACGGTCACCTGATCGATGCCTTTGGTGCGGATCACCTCTACAGATAGATCGCACATAGACGCTGTGAGCGCGTCCACCATCACAGGGCCCCCACACAGCACCACATCCGTCGGTCCAAACCTTTGCAATGCGCCTTCATCTCGTCGCGCCAGCCGCAGTCGATGAGCTTGTGGCGCAGCAGCTCCTTGAGCCTCTCGCGCTCGCCCGACTGCTGGAGCTTGTCGCTGATGCGCTGCTTGACCTCTTCGTCGCGGCGCCGACGGTCGGCGAGCGTCCTGTCGTAGAGCAATCGATCACATCATACAGCGTTAGACGCCCCTAGAGCGCTCCGCGCTCCGCGCCGCGGCGACGTACTCCTCCATATTCACTTTGGTGTCGCTTTACTCGGGTGGCGGATCGTTGGGACGGGAGTTTTAGGGCACTCGGGGTGTCCCAGCGTGTCCTACGAGAGGACCTAAATGAGGGCGATACCGTCCGGTTGTTTGTCCTAGATTAAGGTGGTACGGTTTTTGTCCCATTCCGCCACGTCGCAATTCGACGACACCGCTATTCTTGGAAGCGGGCGATGAGAAAACCCAGCAACTGGCTCGCCAACCTGACAACACTAAAACCTGTTTAATCCCATTTTTCGCGTCCATACGATGCATTGGTCGGGCGGGGATGACTCACAGTTACCTCCTATAACGGATATACGCACCTTTTGACCTTCCACGCCACCTGCTTTTAGACTCTTCTGACTGTGACTGTCTCTTCTCTTCCTTCCCTAGCCCTTATAAGTCTCGCATTGGCTGAAACGCTGTGCCGAAAACGGCTTCTTGCGGGCAAGGCCTCTTGGGGAGCAAGGCTCCCCTTCCCCGAGTCGGCCCGCAAGTCAGCGCGACCGCGCGACGAGCCCGTTAGACCGGCCGCCATCATTCGTGCCATCCGCAATCGTCCCCACGTGAACCAGCGCCGGCCCACACCCCTCCGCGCCCCGCTCTCTCTCTCTCTCTCGCTCCGCTCCGCGCCCTCCTCTGTGTGCGTACGTACGTCACTTGCGGATTGATCTCCTCCCGGGCCGTCCGCCGCCTCCGTGTTCTCCGCTCCCCCCGCCCGTCCGCCCGCCCGCCCGCCATGGAGCACGCCGGCCTGCGGCTCAACCTCAGCGGCGCGTTCGCGACGGCCACGCCCGCGACGCCCAAGTTCCTCGCGCCGCTGGCGCCGCCGACGTTCCCGTTCACGTCGCCGGCGTGGACGCGGCCGCGCAAGCCGCGCGCGGTCGCGCTGCTCGACGTGTTCAAGAGCCACGAGCTGCTCGAGACGTACACGGTGGACCAGAAGCCCGTCTACTTAATAGGCCGCAACGCCGCGGCCTGCGACATCGTGCTGAGCCACTGCTCCGTGTCGCGGCTCCACGCCGCCATCATCCACCACAAGGACGGCGCCGCGTACCTCGTGGACCTGGGCTCGTGCCACGGCTCGTTCGTCGACGACATCCGCCTCCAGGCGCTCCAGCCCACGCTCATCGTGCACGGCGCCACCATCCGCTTCGGCGCCTCCTCGCGCTCCTACGCCTTCAAGGTGCGTTGCGTAGCTGCTGCTTCTCCTCCCCCTCTCCTCCTCGATCTGTCCACTCACCTGCGATTGTGTGTGTGTGTTTCCGTTCTCCCCCCGCAGTCGTTCGAGTCGCGCGAGCAGATCATCGAGCGCGTGCAGTCGCGGATAGGCCTCGCGCCCGACGAGATCGAGGTGGAGCAGAACACGCTGCTCAACCGCGCGCTGTCCTACCGCCTCGGCTTCTCCATCCCGCTCACGCACCAGCAGGCGGACGCCGAGGGCGACGACCCCATGGCCGCGGCGCTGCCGCCCGCGAGGCAGCGCGAGGCGCCCGCGGGCAACACGGGCACGCTCATCCGCCGCACGCAGTCGGAAGACTCGACGGCCACGGGCGCGTTCGCGCTCACACTGCCGCCGCCCGCGGCCGCGCGGCCGTCCGCACAGGGGTCCGCGCTCGAGCCCGGCCGCAAGCGCTCGCGCGCGCAGTCGGCGGGGCTGCCCTCGTCCAACGGCGCGGCGTCCGCGGCGTCCCCGGGGCAGCCGCACGTCCTCGACGAGGACGACGGCATGTCCAAGCGCGTCCACTTCAGCGAGCGCCCCGCCGAGACCATCCCGGCGCGGCCCGTGTATTTCAGCCCGGAGCTCACGCCGTCGTCGGCCGCGTCCTCGGCCTCCTCGTCGCCGCAGATCGTGCCGCAGAGCGAGCTGCCACCGCGCACCGCGCCGAGCGCCAAGACCAACGCTGCCTCGACCAAGACCGCGGCGTCCCATGACGTCGGGGGCGGTTGCAGCGGCCTCGGGCTCAGCATCAGCGTGGGCCACGCGAGCGAGCCGCGCCGCTCGCTGTCGCCGCCGCCACCGCTTCGGCTGCTGGGCCGACACGGCGAGAGCTGCAGCACCACGACCAGCGGCGCCGCGAGCGACCAGACGACCCCGAGTCGCGAGGTTGCCAGTTGAAGCCCCACGAACCGCTGCCGTCTCTTCACGCCATCTCCCTCTCCCTACCCGGACGAACGCAAGTCCGCGGACCCACCGCCCACCTACCTAGTTGTCTCTTGATCCTGTCCCCACATGCGCCGTCTATCAACCCCCTAATTTAAAATGCACCCATGAAGATGATGATGACCACGTCAGTAGCTCCACCTTCTGTGTTCGAAGTGCGATCACTGTAACCACAGACAGACACGAGCAGGGCGTCAACACAGAATACGTGGTCAATGCAGAGAAATGTATTTGGATTCACTAGTGTCTGAGGATGAGGAAAACGACATGCAACGCTACGGTCTCTCTACGGGGCGCCACCAGCGGGCGACTCGAAGATCTGGTAGTGCGACTGCGAGCGTCCGCGCGTGCGGCTGAGGTTGCGGCTACGTGCGCCGGGCGTACGGGCGCTGCGCCGCGACTGGCGATCACGACGCGCACGGGCGCGCTCCTCCTCGGCCTCCTTCGTGGTGCACACCATGCCGTTGCGGCGCGCACCGGCGCCGATGAGCAGCAGCATGAGCACGACGGAGCAGCCGGCCAGCGCGTACAGGTAGATAAACTCGCGGTTCTCCTCCGAGCCCGAGTTGACACGGATCGCGAGCGGTAGCATCGGCATGAGGAAGAACACGACGAAGTAGAACGTCGAGAACGCGACGCGCTTCGTGGTCGTGAACATTCCGACGCACGTGAGCCAGAGCACGGACGAGAGCCCGAGGCCCGCGAAGAAGTACGTGAGCAATCCCACGATCTGGAGCATCAAAAACTCGTTGTCTTCGGTCCACGTGCGCGTCTGGACGTTCACGCCCATGATCGCGACTAGCACGACCACGGGCAGCAGCGTCACCATCATGATCTTGCGGTGGTCCACCTTGTCGATGAAGAAGAACGAGAAGAGCGCGCCCAGCAGCTGTAGCGAAGTGCAGTTGATGAACATGTACTGGCCGTCGGCAAACGTGCTAAGCGTCTGCGACAGGTACATGTCCAGCGCGCCAAACAGCAGCGACGAGACGAGGATGCTAAACAGACCGATGCAGAACTTGAATGCGGTTGCGCCGCCGTCGTCGCGGACAGCCTCCTCGGCGCGGATCGACTCTACCTCGGCCTTGACGCCTTCCTTGCGGCGCAACACGGCAAGGCAGCGCTCGAGCGCCTCAAGGCCCTCGCGCGTGTACACCCAGTACGGACTCTCCGGGAAGATGTAGACCATCGGCGTGACGATCGAGATGATGATTGTGGCCACAAACACCTGCCAGATCCAGCCCATCGAGCTCTTGGACGAGGTGAACCAGGCGCCAGCGAGCGTACCGATGATGAAGCCGAGGCCGAGCAGCAGCAGCGCCTTTCCACGCATCTCGCGGGTGGACACTTCGTAAATGTACATCGAGATAGTCGGCAGCATGATGCCCACAGCGGCGCCTAGGAGCGCGATGCCCGGGAACAAAAAGCCTTCGCCGGAAGACGGCACGGCACTGACGAGGATCATACCAACGATAGTGAGTAGACCACCACCGACGATCGAGAGACGGCGACCGATGAAGTAGTTGAGCATACCCGAAATGAGAGTGCCGCCAGCGGCCGCTCCGTAGAAGAGGTACGTCACCGAGCCGTTGCCAGCCTTGCCGTTGAGCAGATCGTACGTCGTGACGAAGCCCACAAAGTCAGGCGACGTCTCAAGCGTCGTAAAGAGGTAGAACAGCCAGCCACAACCGACACCACCAAGCACGCCCATGAATGCCGCGAGCGAGAACGCGTACTGCGACGAAGCTGACACAACCTCCGAAAAGCCCTTGTTGTACATCATACGCGTCTGGATGACGTTTAGGAAAGGGATGCCCGACATGATGAACAGCGGGATGATCATCGCGACACAGAAGACGAAGTCGAAGAAGAAAGCAAGCTGCTGGAACATTCCGATGGTTCCGATCGACGAGTCATGGAAGCTATACATGCGCGCCATCTCGTTGATACCGTACAGCGAGGCCATGTAACCGAAGAAGATCGACAGCGACGACTTGGCGTCAGCATCGAGAACGTAGGAAGCGACCAGGAAGTACGCCGTCGTCGCAATAGCAATGAAAAGAACGTAAAGACCGGCGCGCGTCGCAGGACGGAAGCTGGTCGTCAAGTTCATCGCGCCGAAGAGTCCGAACAGGAACACTGACACGACGCTCGCGGCGAACACGTACGCGACGCAGAGCATGTCCCACTTGAGCGTGATCACGTACCACAGCAGGATGAAGTGGCGGCTCTCACGCAGCAGCACGGTGAAACGAGCGATCGGCTTGGTGTTGTAGAACGGCTCGAGCTCGCCCTTCCACCAGCCGATCCAGCCTTTGCACATAACAGCGTCGGCATCCTTGAAGTCTTCGCCGGCATACATCCACTTGGCCCATGCACCGATGTCCACCTTCGTCTTCTCCCAATCAAGACCATCCGTGTTGAAGATGAAGGGGGACAGAAGCCAGAGGACGGAGATGAACCAAATCGCGAAAGTCTGGACACCAAAGCCCTGCGAGGTCTGGCAGAAGAGAAAGTAGGTCGACTTGTTGTCCGTCGGGTTCTCGTCACAGATGTTGAAGGACCCAAACGTCAGGTACACGAGACAGAGTCCCACCAGCTCAAACGCTTTGCGGTAGTGACTACTCGCGTAGGCCTTGTAGAGCAGCACGAAAGTTTCACGCGTAATCTTGAACCCACGGCCAGTCGCCTTGTACTGCGCCTCACCGTGCAGCAGGTTGTTGTCGAAGTAGTGCATGGTGGTACCGACCTGGAAGATAAAGAAGGCTGGACCGAGAGTGATGATCATCTCCACGAAACGCACGAAGCCACGGCGCAGACCCATTTCACCGAAGTACACAGCAATCAGTGGGAGCGAGAGGAACAGACCGGCCTGGATGTAGAACTGCGTGTTGATGACCGAATCCGCATCGTTGAAGACGCGCTTGTCAAACTTCAACTGGGTGTTCGCCTTGATGATGTCCACCTTGTCCATGTTGATGATCACATCACGCTGCACACCAGCGAGCGCAATGTACACCTTACTGTACATGTACACGAAGGTCGTGACGATGGTCATCCAGGTCGCGAAGTAGAAACCCGTGTGCGAGTAGTACATCGAGTTAAGACGGAAGAAGTCAAGGAACTGACCCATACGGTGGGCCTCACGCGCGAGCGAGGTCTCACCGGCGCCGTTCGCGAGCTTGCCCTCAAACATCGAAATCTGGGAAAGTGCCACATCACGACCCTTACCGCACTGCATGAACTCGACGTGCGTGACAACGCCGCCACGCAGCGTGCAGTTGAAACCGGCGAACACATCTTCCGACAAGTTGATACCCTTACTGGCCTTCGACAGACCGCCGCGCGTGATCGACAATACCTTATCAAACACATCCGGGTGACCGTAGTGCATACGACAGTACAGCGGGTTGGCCAGCACACGCTGCGACAGCGTCACGAACACGAGTTCCTGCCACGTCTTGAACTTGGCGAGCGACGAGGCGTTACCAGTGAAAATGTGCTCACGCATACCAATGATCTGGACAGGTTTGCGCGACGGGTGCATGTCGGCAGTGAGCAGCAGCTGCGGCATCTTCAAGCACTCCTCGAAGTAGTGTTCCTGATTCATATCGATGGTCTGCACAAACTCACCACGCGTGAACTGTAAGGCATTGTTCTGGTTCTCGGGCTTGCCTTCACCGATGATCGGGTCGCCGGGCAGCTGGTAACGGTACACCTCGACAATCTCACCGTTCTCGCTCTTGATGAGCACCGTGTCGAAGATCTGCTTTCCGTCCTGAGCCTGGATCGTGTCGACGTACGCCACACGCAGGTTCGGGTACTCGCGGAGGAGGTAATCAATGTCGTCGGCCTGCTGCATGTTATCGCGGCGGTGCTTTCCGTACACCTGACACGCACAAATGTACGAGAACTTGAGACGAACCATGTCCTGGAGCTGGCGCTGCTTCTGCTCCGCCGACTTGCTCGGGTTCGAGCCAATCTCCAGCCAGTGCAGAATCTTAATCGCGTCTTCGTACATCATCATGCCCTGCACCGTACGCGCAAGCGTCTGCCCGCGGTACGAGGCCCACAAACGGATCTCCTGCGGGTGCTTCGCCTGCGCCTCGTCGGCGCTGCTCACGTCAATACGCTCCAAGAAATTCTCCCATTCTTCAGGGTGGATCTTGCTTAAGTACTTCAGAATCGTCAGGTTCTTGCCGTCCTCCTCAACCTTCTGGAAGATCGGGTGGTTCACCAGCGGGTTGTTCAGGTCCTCGAGCGAGAAAAGCACCGTCTCAGCATAGAACGGCGTCACCACCGAGAACGAACGCATCTCCTTGATTGCACGCAGCTGCGGGATATCCATCACGAGTGACTTCATGAAGAATCCCAATCGGCGCTCCGCCTCACCACAACGCGGCATAGCCTCCGAACGTTCGAGCGACAGCAGCAGGCAGGCACGGGTCGCCGCACCCATGGCCGTGTCGCTGAAAAACAGGTTCACGAGGCCACGTGCCGCAAACAGGTATCCGTTCGAGCTCGAGCAGAACTTCGAGTTCGCAAACTTGCGCTGAAGCACCGGGTCAGTGCAGAACGCCTGGAGCGTGCCGAGGAACGCCTCCATCTTGGTCACAAAGTTGCGGATCACGCCCAGGTTGTGGACCTTGACCGACTGGATGTGCTGCGACGGAACATCCGGATCTTCCAGGTCGAGGACCGCCTCGAGCAGCTCAAGCGCAGCAAGGCGCAGACGCGGGAGCTCGCTCACGTTGAACGACTTCATGAAGCCACCCGAGCTCGCAATCTCTTCGATCATGCGGAATCCGTCCAGGATATCGGCATCGTCATTGCCGAAGAGAGCACTCAGCACGAACGAACCGGCCGTGTAGAAGCTGCGGATGGCCGACAGACAGTCGCTCTCCACCAGACTCACACGGAGCTGCGACTCGCCCTTACCCTCCTTCGCCGTGCGGATTGCCAACTCGAGCGCCTCGCCGAGCTTACCTGCCGACAAAAACACTGGCTCAAACACCTCGCCGTTGCTGCGGATGTCGTACTGGAGGATCGCGGCTTCCTTGTCATCAAGAAGATCGGTTTCACGGAACGAGTTGACAATTTCGTTCCACACCACCACGAAGCGGAGCATCATCTGCGACTCGTACGCCGCGGCGATGACGCTGGCGCGAGAGCCCTCCGAGTTGTTGGCGGCGGCATCGGTCGAGCGCGCGAGGCTCGTCACGATCTTCTGGTCAAACAGCTGCGGCGCGACGCGGAAGGCCTTCGTCATTTCCTTGACGCCGCGGATCTCGCCCGTCTTCATGAGCATGCCCATGAACGCGCCCACGAGCGCCTGGAGGATCGTAAAGTAGATCTGCGTGTCGTAGTTGAAGATAAACACCACGGGCAGCCACAGCGAGATGATCACGCCAATGTTGTGGAACGACACGACGGCACCGCCCTGGTAGCTGTCGCTCAGGTCCATCTGGTAGATCGCGATCGACGGCAGCATGAGCGGGCGCACAAGGATGAAGTATGACACGATGGCCTTGACCGCCCAGAGGAAGAGCCAGAAGATGATGTAGCGGATCTGGTAGGAGAACGGCGGCGCGATGTGGCGGCCGACGTACGAGCTCGCACCTTCGCGCACAAACTTGGCCGCGAACGTACCAGAGATGAGCTGCGGCGAGAACGCCTGCACGAGCACGACCAGCAGTCCGGGGACCACGAAGACGATGGCGAGCAGAGTAAACTTGCCCAGCAGCTCCGTGTCGCGGCGCTCGTTGTACGCGACAAACATCATGATGCCAAAGATGGCGGCAAAGCCGCCGTTCCAGAGCAGGCGCATCGTGAGCGCCATGCCGTACGTGAACGAGCGCGAAGACGAGGCCTTGGCCTCCTTCGAGACCAGCAGGTGCCAGCCGTGCGCGACCTCGAGCACACACTTGCAGAGCCCGAGACTCGCGAGCGAAAAAACGATCGAGACGAGCGAGAGCTTGAGGTCGCGCTTCTCAAACGGGAAGACCGTGTTGCCGAGCTGACCAAACTGGCTGAAGCCCGTCTTGCCGCCGTCGGGCGAGACCGTGACGCAGAACGCGAGCACGATGAGCGCGACGAGGAACATGAGGTTGAACTGGAAGATGCGGTAGTAG
>JAMFLL010001654.1:0-14328 GCA_027475725.1 Pythium rhizo-oryzae | reverse complement strand
GTACCAGAAGTACGCGTCGCTGTGTTTGATGGCGGACGATGCGGCGATCATGGGCGACGACAAGACGCTGGTGCAGACGTGTGTGACGAAGCTGGAAGGCTTGTTGGACAAGTTTTTGACCAACACGTTCCCTGCGCCGTTGATCTACGACACGACATATCGCGGGATCGCGACATTGGAGGGTATCACGAAGAAGGATGCGAACGCTGATTTCGGCAACACTATCTACAACGATCACCACTACCACTACGGGTACTGGATTGCTGGTTCTGCGATGTTGCGCAAGCTGGACCCTACGTGGGCCCGCATGGGTGAGCTGGAGACGATGGTGTGGACGATGCTGCGCGATGTGGCGAACCCTAGTCCGGAGGACGAGCACTTCCCGACGTTCCGTCATTTCTCGTGGTACCTGGGTCACTCGGTCTCTCATGGAGCGTCTCCGATGAATGACGGAAAGGACCAAGAGTCAACGTCGGAAGACATGAATCTGTACTACGGCATGATGCTTTGGGGTCGCGTAACCGGGATGAAAAACGTCGAGGATCTCGGCAGCCTTCTGCTACGCATCGACGCGCGCGCCATCCGCACGTACTTCCTCATGGACTCGTCCAACAAGGTGCACCCGCCCGAGTTTGCCAAGAACCACGTCACCGGTATCTTCTTCGATAACAAGGTGGACTACGCATCATGGTTCAGCGCGGAGAAGTACTGTATCCACGGCATCCAGATGATTCCGGTGTCGCCAATCAACGAGATCGTGCGCACGCCGACGTTCGTGAAGGAGGAGTGGGATGACGTGCTGTCGAAGGAGGCGATCGTGACGGGCAAGGACTTGACGAATGCGTGGAACTCTTTGTTGTACGCGAACTACGCGGTGGTGAACAAGCAGGAGGCGCTGGAGGTGCTGAGCCAGGTGAAGATGGACGACGGTCTGACTCGGTCGTGGGCGCTGTACGTGGCGGCGACGCGTCCCTCCGCCGCATGAGCAATCATAGCTCATGAGACCCGCTCGACTGTCGAGTCTCGATTCCGTGCAAGGTTTTGTTTGTTTGGTAGTTTCGTTTTTAGCTCCTTATCTTCACAGTCACCTTAATCCCAGGTTGAGATCATCCATGCGTGACTCAGAAGCTGCAGCCACCTACTCCACGCATTGATTAGAGTACCCACATTTAGTGGCAGGGACTAAGACCCCTAGAAACGGTGCAGGCAAGCAATCAGCGTTAAAAACACTAGTACTGTAGGTCACTACGAAGGCGAAGGACAACAATATGAACTATTTCCATGTCCTCGAGCCGAAAGTCGTTCTCATATCCTAGAGAAAAGTGTAGCCATATTTGAACCAGAAAGTGTAGCCACTTGGCTGTGTGGCTCACATCCGGTTGCCCGAAGATTCAGGTGAGATTCTTCTTCTTCTTTCCTCCACTCGAGCACCCAGAAGCACCACCCGCTAGTACTGAAGATAGCCAGCCGCAGAATACGAAGCGAACGCTCTCGTGGACCAATCCACTAAACCGTCTCCTATCCAGGCACGCGCCTGGTCCGGGACCAGGCGCGTGCCAGGTCCCCCCAACGAACTGAGACCGTCGATTCGACTGGTCTGAGAACTTATCGGCGAGACATGGAGGAGCGAGGTCCACTCGTCTGTGTTTCGCCTCGAGATAGATGCTTCGAACGAGACTTCTTGCCGCGTGCGTGCGCGGAAGGCGGTCGGCACGCTCCTCGCAAGTTCGTCTGTGCCACGCAGCCGACAGGCGTTACTGCAACTATTCGTTTTGCATAAACCGGACATAATCTATTCAACTATGACACTATTCCACTATTCGCCCGGTTTTCAGGATTTACCAGCTGTTTCTTCTGGTAAAATACGAGGATTATATCTGGACATGTGGATAGTATGACGAAGAGTGAAATAGTAATTGTATTTTACAGAAATATACTCTATTAGGTGGATAGGTTTTGTAAAGTACAAGTTAAATTGCACCCATGATTGTAGTTTACGATCCAAGTCCCTAATGTCCCTCATTTAGCAACTGATCTGTGTCCCGAGTATTATGGCATGCTGTCCCGAATTTCCACGGGCCCCACCCTCATTCACCCCATCCGGCCAAGCGGGCGACACCTTCATCGGTCATGGAGGCTGGCGCGGCTGAGGCGCCGCTGCAACATGATGGAACGGGAGGTCGTGGCGGTCGCGGTGGCGGCGACAATCGAGTGTCTGCAACGGAAACGCTCGACAATATGGTGACAACACTGCTATGGTCTCGCCTGCATGAGGTCGAGTTCCTACAGGAGAAGCTGCGCGAGCTGGCATTAGTTGTCGACCAGGCCCAAGCAATATGTGCGGAGATCCAGACTTGTGTCGACAGAGACGTGGGAGCCGCGACAACGCTGGCGGCAGTGCGCCTGCAAGGCCATGCTGAAGTGCGCCACAATCACCGATTCTCTGACTATTTCTCTGCGTTCATGAGGTTCTTTTCATCGGGCGCGGACAATTGAGCATCAGCAGCTTCCCAAAATGGATGTATGCTTGTTGGCGATGATTTCTACTGTTTGCAGACTGTGCTCCTTCCTCTGTATATCGTGAATCAACCGCATTTCTCGGGTTTTCAGGGGTTGGCGCCCGACCAGTGCGCGCAGCTCCGCGTCGCGCTCCAGTGTGAGTCGCACCACCGTCGGACACACTGCTCGATTGTGCGACGTGACAGCACGGTGGCGACGGCGACGATGCGGCTCGGGGACGCTGAGCGAGTGGACCCTGCGTCCGCGGTGTTCTGGTAGGCCGATCGAGATGCGCGTGCAGCTCGGTGAGGAAGCCGACGCCAGCGTCGCGACGCCGATGCTCGCGGTGGCCTCACGAAGGCGCACGTGCTCAAGGGCATCGAAGTTACGCAGCAAAAGACGCAACACCAGGACGTGCACCTCGCGCTCATCAACGTCAAAAACGCGTTCTGCGTAGCCGGTGTTGCCGTCTACGCTCGAGCTGTTCAAGCAGGCGCTGACCGGCATGATGGCCACGTCGGACGAGAACCAGACCCGCGCCCAAGATCTCCTCTCGACCTACATCGGCCTCATCGTGCTGTTCGTCTTCACGCAGCTGCTTGGCGTCGCCGTCATGACCGCGACCGACGAGGCCTCGGTCAACCTTGACTTCAAGAAGGGCTACGCCGAGTCAAGCTCCAGCGGCGCTGCTAGTGCCGCCGCTCGGCGGCTTCGGCAAGTTCTGCATCATCATCCTCGCACTCTCGATCATCGTCAACAACAGCCCCAGCATCTACTCGGCCTCGCTCACGCTACAGGTCCCTGGCAGCTGGAGCCAGCGCGTGCTGCGCCCGGTCTGGACCTTTGTCGGCACGGTCATCTACGTCGTCATCGCGATCTCGGGCCACAAGCACTTCATGAACGTCATTGGCTGCACGTTCCCCCTCCTTGGCGATTTTGGCTCACCACTGATTCCAGAAGTCTCACGTTATTCTCTCTCTATTGACTCCACAGACTGCTTTCGGCGTACTCGGCGACCGGCCTCATCGAACACCTCGTGTTCCCCAAGGGCTTTGGTGGCTACGAGATTGACGTCCACGACAAGCCCGAGAAGCTGCCGCGATCCATGCTGGCCTAGACCCGTTCGGCGGCGACGTTGGCATCTACCTCGCCTGGAGCTTCGCCATCGTGGCCCAACTCGATCCGCGAGCTCGTGAGCAAGACTAAGCGGGGTCTCGGTACCTGAGCGTCAAGCAGTAGTTCCCGATGGTGATCCGTCCGGGCAAGAGCGATGAGCCGATCGAGAGCAGCACGATCGGCGCGGGTATTACCACCAAGGACCGTGCGGTGGAGATCTTCAGTGAGCTGCAAGGCTTGAGCATCTACCTCTTGGGCCTAAAGTCGGGCTCTGTGGACTGTATCAACGCCGTCTTGTGCATCCCTCGCGCCGCTCCGACCATAAACAACATGCTGCAGTGGACTGGTGGCCGCCCGAGTGGCCCCACCACAGCTTCGCGTAGGCGGTAAGCAGTGAATGGAGAACACAATGGATACGCGGATAGTTTTCCTGTACTCTGCTTCTGTTAGCATTTTGTAGGTCTACTTGTCCTCCTCCTCGCCGCTGGCGTCGTCTCCGCTCTCGTCTCCGCTCTCGTCTCCGCTCTCGTCTCCGCTCTCGTCTCCGCTCTCGTCTCCGCTCTCGTCTCCGCTCTCATCTCCGCTCTCCTTCACGCCGTCGCTGACATCCCCGCCTGCCTTTTCGCCATCGATGTCGCTGCCGCTGCCGCTGTCGGAGTCGCTGCCACCCTCGGCGTTGTTACCGCTCGCATCGCTGACCTCTTCGCCATCTTCACATTTGTTGGGAGTCTTTTTGCAGGCTGGGCAACGGCAGATGAACCAGAGATCGTCTCCATAGTCCACCGTGATCTCCTCCCCCCTCTTGATCACTCGTAGGGTGACCACGACAACTGTTCGACGGCGCCCACATGACACTTCATGAAAAGTGGCGTTCGGTGTACAGGAGTGGTTGCAGAAACGTAAAATGCTCCCGAATTGTTGCGCATTGATGCACACTGTGTGGCGTCCCCATGCCTCCGACTCTCGGTGCATATGGAACCGGTAGCCTTCATTCTTCGATCGGCACTGTCTCGACACTGGTTCGAACGTCAAGCGACCAAGGTATTGCCCGATCGCCACATCCTTTGCTAATGGGCGACACGTCACCAGGGAGTACTCGATGCTTCCATCTTGGCGCCTGCGATCGCCGCCCTTCTTTTGCATAAGCCTCAGAGTCTTGGCCATCGCCAACCCATTTCCGCAAATCCCCTTGAAGCTGCACGACGCAGGGGTGCAGAAGAGTGCATTGGAGCCGTTGATACATGTGCTCACTCTACACGAGGTTTTGCACCCACATTTGCCAAAATGAGCGACAAAAGGAAAGCCGATCCCGTACGGGTTGAAGTGGTCAGCGAGGTGAACAACGTCGTTTGGCCATCTCGCAGGCTCGAGGTCATCTCGTTCATGGGGAGGGGGGAACCGGACTCGAACCAACCCGCCAAGGATATCTCGAAGTGAGTAGCGACGTGGCTCTTCATCGACAATAAGATTCTGTCGCACAGCGGCCGGTGTCTCCTGTCGCCTCTTGCCATTAGTGGTGCTTGTCCCAAATGTAAGCAAACGCTGGACAAAGACTCGCTTTCGGCTAGCTCCCATCGTCCCTGTCGTTGGCGCTGTTGTTATTTGCGGCCCCGGTGTGTTGCTTGTCACATGCTGGCGAGTGAGTAAGAAACGAATCGTCGGGTTCGCTGCTGCAATGGCTTCCAGTTCACCTTCTTTGCGTTCCTCCTCATCGATCCATCGTTGCGCGCGTCGAAGTGCGTCAGCACTCGGTACTTTGGTGGGTCGTTGCGCGACATCAGCTGCTGCGGTCTCCACGCTTGTCGACGCCGCAGAGGTTGTCACGCTTGGTGCGGTCGCCGATGTGGCCCTCTCATTGGAGACATCGAGTTGCTCCCACTCAGCTCTCGTGTTTGGAGAGAGAACGAACGTGAGTGATCGACGCGGTCGTTTTGGCTTGGGAGGTGGCGTTGTGTGCTCTCGCGCAGCGGCTTCGGTCTCCACGCATGTCGCCGCCGCCGCCGCAGAGGTCTCCACGCGTGTCGCCGCCGCCGCAGAGGTCTCCACGCGTGTCGCCGCCGCCGCCGCGGTCTCCTCGTATGTCGTCGCCGCCGCCGCGGTCTCCTCGTATGTCGTCGCCGCCGCCGCGGTCTCCTCATATGTCGTCGCCGCAGCAGCGGTTTCCACGCGTGTCGCCACCGCCGCCGCAGAGGTCTCCACGCATGTCGCCGCCGCCGCCGCAGAGGTCTCCACGCTGGTCGTCGCAGAGGTTGGCGCACTTGGTGCGGTCGCCGATGTGGCCCTCTCATCAAACACATCGAGTTGCTCCCACTCAGCCTTCATGTCTGGGGTGAGAACGATCGCGAGTGATCGACGCAGTCGCTTCGGCTTGGGGGGCGGCGTTTCGTCCTCTCGCGCAGCGGCTTCTAGGGATGCTCGCTCCCTTGCCTGGCGGCGGCGATTTAGCTCGTCTTCGGCAGCTTGATCAGGGTCATACCCTGGTGGGATGACGGGCTCCACCCACCACCATGGACGGACGGGGTAGTACGATGGCGTGAACGGCATAGCTGAAGCGCCCCAGAATGAATAGTGAGAGTGGAGGAGGAAAGAGCTATTGGATCGCGAGCACTGCTCAACTATTCAATCATTTGATCGCGAGCACTACTCAACTATTCGATTACCCGGAATACTATTCAACTATTCGATCCGAAAGCGTTCGGTCAGCCCAGAGAAGAGCTAGTTGGTGTTCTGTGTGAAACCGATCGCAGCATACCAAAACCAATTCGTTCACGTTTTCATCACGCAGTATACCAAAACCAATTCGTTCACAATTTCATCACTCTACGAACTGTTTTGCGCCGAGAGGTGCTCTATCGTCGCTCTAGATACCGCGGCATTGACAGAGTCCGTCGTGCGCTCCGACCGCGAGAGAACGTACCATAGGAGGCGGAGTCGCATCATCTTTACTTGAAAATCAGTGAATGAGTCGACATCCCGGAGCTCGGATATGCCACTCATGTAACTGTACGCCTGAAGTACCACGTAAAGACCGCAGCTCGTCCCGTCCCGCTGAGTTGGGTTCCTTGGGTACATCAGGTGAATCTCGCGAAGCCACGTGTGATGTAGGTAGCTCGTGAGATCGACGACTGCACTCTGGCGATTCTCGTCTCGAGTTGCCCACGACTCCAAGTGAGGCAAACACCAGTCACGCCAAGCTATGGAGAGCTGGTCGCGCCAGTTGTCGCTGTCGAGAGGATCGTAGATCATAGCAGTAGCACTTGGTGTTATGGGCTGGTAGACGATGATCACACCCCAATGACCGACCATGTGGATCGGGAACACTACGACACGCGTATCCTTCAAAGCCTGGGCGGGACTCCTGAAGTTGCCGATATGCAGTGAATCGACGACAACAACATCATCGAACGCGCTTGCCAGAAGCTTGAGTGAGAATAAAATCGCAGCGTCGCTGAGCAAGGTCGATCTGGCGAGGTGCCCCAGGAGGCTCTTCATGATGATCTGGCAGTCCCCACCAGGGACAGAGAGTACGGTCTCTAGAGCAGACGCGTTGAGTATGCAACACACTTCTGCTCTCATCTTGGTGGTACGAGTCAATGCGATAAGCCGTTTGCGCTCTTCCAGGAGAAGTTCGCGCTCCTTGTTTTCTTCTTTCGTGAGATTGAGCTCCTTGTCCGTGGTGGCCTCACGGGCTATTATCTCGTCAATGATAATTGAATTCACAACACCCTCGCACTCGTCAGTTTCTGCTTGTAAGAAGGGTACAGCGCACAGAACGCCTTGAACTGGTACGCCCCACTTCACATTGCTCGCCACCCATTCGATATCCTTTGTGTACAACTCGAAGAACGTCTGCCGCACGTAGAACTCACAAAAGTTGAAAACACAGTCCCTGTGCGAACACCGCCCAAACAACACACACAATATTAGCTCCTCGCCGATAAGAACAGCGAGCACGTGAACACGTACTCAGAAAACGTCCGAGCGTCACTGGAGGAAGACACTGACGCAACGTATTGCTCTCTGCTCGTCCCCCGGAGGGAGACGTCCACAGGATCACCGCTCTCACCATCTTCACCACGTCGGCGCGCGATCGCAGCAGCCAGCATCTTGCACACAGCTTGTGGTATCACGAAGTTCGTCTGGTCTTCACTACGGAACACCCATTGTTTTCTAGCGCTAGCGCCGCGGCTCAAAATCAAGTCCTCCGTGAACTTGACCTCGTACTCAAGCGTAGCTCGCTTTCCGGCAGGAAATTCAGCGAAATCGACGGCGAGGAGTAGATCTTCAAGATGAACCCGGGATGATCCGACCTGACGAACGCTTCCATGCCGACGCCTACCAACCACAGAGGTCTGTCCTTGGCGGTGTCTGTTTCCCGAGCTTAGAGGAGCTTGTACGACCAGATTTGTGATGTCAGGGTGTCTCGTTGTGATCTCCATTTGCTTCGGTTGTCCACCGGGTTCAGTCTCATCGCCGAGCTTCTGTTTGGTCAAACGCTGATCCGTCTTGTTCACTGGAGGCTGCGCATGCAGAACGTCCAGTTTGCGCTTCGTGCTTGCTCGCGCACTGTCCTCCGAGGCGCCTCCGCCGGAGGTCAAACGGTTCATCTCCTCGATAGCCAACTCGTCATCAACTTCCCGTAGAATTTGTTTTTGCGAATCAGTCAAGCGCAGGTAAGCTGGATCCTCAACTGATGAGTCAATCGCGGCAACGCTGAAATTTGACTTCGTGTCCGCCCCACCGCTGTCAGCTGGTGTCCCAGTATCAAAGCCGAAGTCTTCATCTTCGTACGTGGCAAGCATCTCGTGAAGTGAGGAGGCGTGTACGCAATGCTGATCACCAAGTCGCTGCATCTGGAAATCTCTCACCACGGACTGTGGGGGCGTCAGCGGCAAGTACCCAGCGCCCGCGTCGATATGGCTCAACGCTCTATCGCGGACTGTGTGTTCCATCTCATTGAAGTTTACATCCCCGAAAACTTGTGCGTGACTCGGCGACATCATCGGGCTGTGAACGCGTGGAAAACGAACGCCCACCGGCGATGCTTCCAACGGTGTTAGACTAACGGCAGGGGCAACTCCAGGAGTACGCTGGAAATCTTCCTCAAACACGAAGCATTGCGGTTCAATCTCAGGATCGGGCATCTCGAGGCTATCGGTAGCATAGGCAGCGTCATAGTCGACGAGCCTCGCAGTTGCTTGGTCCCCCACAACGTGATCGCACTTGTCGCTAGCCAGCGCAGGCGCCAGCTCACCTTCTACATCTGGGCTGGACTTCTCACCTTCTACATCTGGGCTGGGCTTCTGCTGCCAAGACAGCATCAACGCGGCGATAACCGCATCCAGCTCCACGACGCAGGTACGAAACCGAGCACATCCTTGAGCCTTCATGTACTCAATCATACCGTTGAGCTGGTTTGACACTATGTTTTTTTTTTGATGTCACCGATGACGGCGTCTTCACTGAACTCACCACGGCGGAGCGTCACCAGCACGACTGGTTTAACGCGTTTAGTCGCGAATTCATCATCTTTGGTCACCTTCTTAACCCAATCCTCGTCCACCGTGCTAGCGCCAAACGCATCATCGGGTGCGCCCAAGTCGTAGTCGTCGACGGCCGCCTTACGATTCCGAGGAATGCGCAAAGCCGCCGCCTGCTCGATCCCGAGTTCCAGCGCTTGGAGAATTGTAGCCGCTTCACTCAACTTCCAACGTGGAGCAAGCGCAGACACCGGGAACTCTTGGATGCTCTTCATCTTATGGGCAACAGAGAAGATATGTCGACAAGGGAGAGAGCTGCCCTTGTAAAAGCTGCACGTGCATATCCACGGCTCTTGAGTGCTGGCGAATACCTCCTCTTCGATCGTTCGCTCACCGATAACGCAGACTTTGTAGCTTTGGCTTGTGGGAGCGACTGGTCGCAGTGAGTATGTTGTAGTGGCAGATTTGAACTTGTCGAATTGAACTCGGACGAGCTTAGTTGCGTACTCGCTCAGCTCAGTGCACAGGGACGCGATGAAACGGTCGAGATTGGTGTGAAGGGCCGTCTTCCCAATGAAGTCGACGATGAACTTCTTCTCCCTCCGGAGAACTGTCGTTGCGTGCAGAAAAATGGCCTCGAGACACACGTCGATTCTCTGCCTGTTGCCCAGAGTTTCCTTGAATCGACGCCAGAATGCTTCAAGCCTGTTGGTCGTTGTGTTCGTGGCGGTGAAGATCTTGCCGCGACGAGCGTAGCTCCACATCTTCACGCAGCTGTACCAGCGGTCCTGCATATACTTCAAGAACACTTGATTTGATTTGGATGGCAGTAAGTCCGCGAGGAGCATCTGCTGATGTGCAAAGTCTGCATCGTCGTACGCGTACACTTGAGCCCGGAGAACATCCATCACCCTGTCGCGAACGGCAGGACGAATGCCGTACTTCCCTAACCCGATTACCTGCTTGAACCATTTCAAAACATGAAACTGGCACAGCACGACGTCGGCGTTGGGGAAGACCTCCTCCAGTACGGCCCACTCATTGTAGTCTTTGTCGATGACAACGGAGCGGAGGTTGGTCACCACGCGTGGCTCCCATACGATCAACTGGCGGAAGATTGCACGCATCATGTCTTTTGACTGCGTTACAGAGAGGAAATCCATAACAGATACACCAGTTCCATTTGCTGTTGTACACATCAAAGAACCTGCCATAAATGAAATGGGTGAGTCCTCCACGTGTATCTACGACATAGCAATTGCGACGTACCGAGATAGTATCCAGCGTTGTTGGTGTTGTGGGTCCAGTCTAGTAATAGACTGTCCCCCCATCGTATCAGCATCTCGCGCTGTATGGGGCTCTGAAGCGCAAGACCGATCATCATCCCTTCCTCGTTGCGAATTATGAGAATCCGTGTCCCATCGAACGCCACGTAGACCTCGAGCAGATCCTTCATGCTCTCCAGAGCTTTCGTGCCGCCGAGCCAGTAGTTTCGAAAGTTGCTCAGCTGCTGGGCGGTGTATGTTCGGCCGAGTCTCTGACTTATGATGTCACAGATGAGTCGCGTGTTGCCTTCGCTAGCAAGCATCGACGCGACCTCGTTAAACAGGTCGGCCTCCTCAATTTTTGACGACCTCTCGTAGGATTCGAAAATCGCTTGGCTCAACGAGTGATTATGCACAGTGTTCTATACAGCCAGCGAGGGAAATAGTGTTAGTCTAAGCAAGATGAGTACGATTACATCCTTTCTGTTCCACGTACCTCGTTGTCTACAGAGACGTACCACTCGCCCGTAGATTCATTGCGCGTAGCTTTTGCGTGAATTGTCGCCCCACACCCCGTGTATCGTGTCGCAGCTTGGAAGCGCTGTCCAGTTCCGCGAGCCGACGGCACATTTCCGTGGACGCACACGCATGTGATCTCAAAATGGGTCAACTTTGACGGGATCAGGTGCAACTTCTCTGTGAACTTGGCGCCCTTCGCCTCGACTTTGATTTTCCGATCCTTGTGTTCCTTCTTCAGTTTTCTGAGTTCACGAAACGTCAGTATTAAACGAGAATGCGAGGCGGAGAGGATTCAACCCACTTGTTCTTTGCGACGCGTTTCACCGTGTGCTTCTTTCGATACAGCGTTTGGGTGGATCTCGTGTACGTGTCCCACGCTGCTTTGAATGCAGCAAATGTCGGGAAGACGTACGTCCCGAACTTTGGAGTCACAGTCCTGATCCCTCTGGCTTTCGCTCTGTCCAACGCCCACTGGACATGTTCCTTGAGCGGTTTGGTTCGACGTTTGACGCGCTTCTTGTAGTCTTAAGAAAGTAAAATGTATAAACATGTTAGATCTGCTTCCTGTATTCCATGCACTTGCCAACTCACTGTCTGACTCGGCGAGATCACTGCCTGACCCAGGGCCGTCTTCCGCGATTACAGCCTTCTTCGCCCTCTGCTTGGCCGCCTTCTTCGCCTTCAGCTCCTTGTTTTTCATCATTTTTGCGGCGTCCCTCATCTTCTTGTCCTTCAACTTCTTAGCGGTGGTCGTATCTCCAGTATTTTCTGTTTCTCCGTACTCGTGGGTATGCCGTTCACTCGGATAGACTGACGCGAACAACATCGTTGATTGATAAGACTCTCAGCTCGCTGACGATCATCCGCAGCACCGCATTGAACAGAAAACTAGTCTCACCGTCGTCACCGTCTGATCCGCCAGACTCGTCGCTGCCCGATTCGTCAGACTCACCGCTGCCCGATCCGCCAGACTCACCGCTTTTTGACTTGGGCGGCTCGCACAACTTAGTGCCGCAGCAACCGCGCGACTTGACATCACTGCCGCCGCTGCTGCAGCGAGACGTTTCACGCGGATCGCTCGAGTCGACGCTACCACCGTCGAGCTTGGCTCGCTTGCCGCTGCCGCCCTTGGCCTTCGCACGTTTGCCGCCGCGGACCTGATTGCCAGCTGCAATCATCTCGGCGAGCACTATACCGGCTTGCTCCATCTCGATTTGGCGGCGAGAAGCGATGTCGATGTCCGTAGAGTCATTGCGGCTGCTGGCGGGCGCGGCAACAAGGGCGGGCGCGGCAACACGTTCCCACGGTTTGGGCAGCATCCCGAAGACGTGTGCGTCTGACGTGTTTTTCTGAAATGGTGTGGCGAGGAACGCATCGCCCAAATGATGATGAACTATCCAACTATTCACGCGACACCAGGTCGGAACTCGTCAGTCTGCTCTCGTCTGCTCGAACTATTCACCTATCCAAGAAAACGGGTGGGTTGACACATGTGGGCCTACTAACCTCCGCGGGCATCAGGCCCGGTAAGCCTGCAGGCCCGCAGGACCCGCTAGACCCGCGGAAATGAAATGTATTCTACGTTGAAAGTTTCATGGAAATTTTCCACCTTGCCTTGGCCCGTTCTTGCAAAACGAATAGTTGCGCTATACACTCTCCACGCAGCCTGCGGTATCTTGACAAAGAAAGGACCAGGGGGCATGCATACCTACTGGTTTAGCAGCATCTTCATCTCTCAAATATACTGATTCAAGAGTTAACATATCGTGGGATAACTAAATCAATACATGTTGGTGTAGAGAACCGCTCTGGGATGAGGGAACGGTTCTGCAGAGGAAAGCAAGTAGTGAGCAGGCAGGAAATCGTCACATGCTTGGGTTCCCCAGTGGGTGCCCCCTGGACGGCGCCCCACGCTACGGCCCATGTGATCGTCGACAGGTGCGCGACCCAGCACGATGATAATCACACGACCGTGCAGAACCGGCTTCTCCGGGTCGGTACCTAAAATACCACGCGTGTTGACTGCTGGTCCGACACGCTCGCCGATCTTAGTAGGCCCGTCGAGGCCCCGAACGATCTCTGGATCCACATGGCGGCGCGGGTTGATGGCGTGGGATGCGCCACCTGTGAACGTGGCGCGGACCGCGAGCTCGCGACCGCGGGCCGCAGGCTCCTTCCCGGGGATAAGGTCTCTAGCTCTGGAAAATTGGTCTGAAATCCACACGGTGATCCCGTCCCGAGAGCGACTGAGCAACACAGTGGCGTCCAGGGTCCGGAGCGATCGCCGCCGGGCACCGGCCTGTCACCTGGTGGCACGGCTGCATGGCTGGTTGCTGCAAAGGCAGCTGGGACGCTTGGTGTGTGGATCGCGGATGGCTTCATCCGCAGAAAGAACGCAAAACCGTCGGCAGATGGGGCCGCCATCTGGTTCGTCTGGTTCGTCCAATCGGGCGCATGGCGGTGACGGACCCGGCATCCGGAGACCCGGTTCCCGCACGTCCGGCGAGCACGACTATCACCGCGTCCAGCGACGGCCGCGCTGGACTGGATGTTGGGCGCGGGGGCCAAAACGAAACGCCGACTCAGCTGCCGAGGCGGCCCGCAGTATTCGCCGCACGCGTGAGCGTCATTCGTGATCCAGAGAACGACCGCGCGGCCAGCCAGCCAGGGTCCTCATCTCCGGACGGTTCAAGCAACCCAGCCAAATCTTCCGGGAGACGCCCGCTCGTCCGGATCGCTGGATCGCCGTGGCCTCTGTCCGTGCTCCTCACTCTTCAATTTGCCGCGCTCCCCACACCCGACTTCCCCAACGACCACCAGTGAGGATGAAGCTCGCGCAGTGGCTCGTGGCCGCCGTGGCCGCCGTGGCCGCGTCCGCGGGCGCCGCCGCGGCCGACGACTCGTACTCGTTCGGCAACCTCGCGCCGGACGCGGCGTCGCCCGGCCGCGTGCGCTCGGGCCTGGACCAGGTCAAGCAGCAGACGCTCCCGACGCCCGCGCCTGTGCCCGCGCCCGTGGCCCCGGAGGCGAGCCCCATTTCCAAGACCAAGGCGCCGACGCCCGCGCCGACCGGCCGCACGAAACGCCCGTCGGCTGCCCCCAGCCCGGCGGCGCCTGCCACGCCGGCGGCCCCCAAGCCGGCCACGCCCGGGACGCCTGTGGCCCCCGCGCCCGCTCCGGGTGTGACGCCATCGACGCCTGCGGCCACGTCGCGTCCGGCACCCGTGCCGGCGACGCCCGCAACGACCGCCCCCGCGACTGATGAATCCGGCGACAGCCCCGTCCAGAACGGCGGCTTCCTCAAGCCGTTCGCGACCGAGGCTCCGGCCAAGATGTACGAGCGCAACCCGGGCCTTGCGACGCTCGCGCCGATCATCAACGTCAAGCAAGAGCTGCTCTCGACCCGCCCGATCCCGACCAACAAGTGGTGGGGCAACCTCATCCACACG
>JAMFLL010001651.1:0-14344 GCA_027475725.1 Pythium rhizo-oryzae | reverse complement strand
GGTGAAGTCTCCGACGGCGCCGGCGAGGATCGTGTGCGTGAATCTGTTGTCGGAGATGATGCCGAAGGCGTGCCAGTCACCGAGCGGGGTCCGCGCGATACGGCCCAAGAGTCCGGCTTTGACAGGTTGCGGGAGGCGGATGATGCTGGCGTGGTTTGATGGGTTCTCAAACTCCACGCGTACACGACGAACGGATAGCCATGGCGAGACGACCAAGACGGTGAGCGCGATCGCGAGCCAGTACTCGGGCATCGACTCCAGTACGTCCCGCACCGAGACACGATCAACTCCCCCCATGGCGTCGTACATCGTCATCTGCGTGTGTCGCGCCGCGAGAACGACGAATGCCCACAGCAGCGCAAGACTCGCCCAGCCAGCGAGACGGTGAGAGAATTCGAACGTGTCGTGGAACAAGTGACGCACCACGGGGAACGCGCCGAGACACGAGACAGACAACATGGCGAGGATGGCGTAGCCGACCACGATCATGGCCTCGGTGGCGAGCTGCCGGTTGTCGGACATGTCGTAGATGGCCTTGGCCATCCACATCACGGACGCCATACCCGTGCCACTGTGGAGACCGCCGATGCTCTGCAGGAACGCGGTGGCCCACCACTTGAGCTGGACAGGGACCCAGTCGTGGCCGAGTGCGGCGAGCGTGGCCCAGTATACGATGCGGAAGAAGGCCTCGTTTCGGAAGAGCACGCATAGGAAGACGTTGACGACGGCGATGAGCGGCGCCTTGCCCTCGGCGGCTGTGAAGTAGCCTTGGGAATTCAGGCAGAGGAGGACGACGTTGACGAGGATCGCCAAGTACATGAGGCGCTTGTACATGCTGAAGAGCGTCTGGTCTTCGAGAATCACGCGGAGCCGCGAGGCCAGCACCTTGCGTCGACGGGGCGAGCTGGAAGGCGCCAGTGGCACCGACGCCGACGCCAACGCTGTGCGTGTCGGAGGAAGAGGAGTCGAGTTGTCGCGAGGCAGTAGCCGAACGTCCCCGGGTGAACTCATGAACGTCGGGCGGCCCAGCTCCTCATCGACAGACTGCTCTTTCCCATCGTACTCGTCATCGTCGTCGTCGCCGCCGAGGTCGATGTCTCCGAACTCGCTTCGGCTGGCCGTGCTCTTGGCCTCGAGCCACTCAGCGGCCGACAAGACGGACGCGGTGAGCGCGCGACGGAAGGGCCGTGTCTGCGTGTGCCGCTGGAGGTTTCGCGCGTTGAGTTCCGAGACCGTGTCGTCCTCCGCGCTGCCGCGCCGCGGTGTCGTAGCCGCGACGAACGAGGCGTTCGATGTCGCACCGGGCGACAGCGCGGCGTTCTCGAGCTCGACGAAAGCGCGGTCGTGCGTCGCGTGCGCCATGGTGGCGTCCTGGAGAGAGTCCGCAGCGTGTGGTCAACGTGCCGGGCGCGATGAGACTTTGCGAATGACGCCATGGCGCGGCGTCCCTCATGGCCGTGGCAGCGGAGTGTACGGTACAACAGACAGAGCCTGGTGTGACCCAGGAATCGATCGGAGAGCACGGGGCCAGCCACGTGCGAGGGACAAGTTGATTCGATCGACGAGCCCATCCCACACACGCGGGGGGCGAAGCCCGAGAAACGACAGCGAAGCCACCGCGGAGTTCGCGCGGGAGGAAACCGCCTGCTGGCCTGTCCAGCCGCACGCGCCCACGGACGGAGAAGCCCGCCGTCGACGTGGAAGACACAGACGCGCGCGGGATTGCTGTGGTCGAATGATCCATCAGCAGCAGACAGGACGCCTGACACGGCGTCCGGACTCCGGAGTCCACACTGTGGGCCGCGGCGCGGCATGATTCATACCGCATGAATGAGCCATCACGCGCGTGGCGACCTCATTCATACGCACGCAGGTCGAGACGGTGGTACTGTTCTTGCTGAGCGCAACCGGACTGCGGGAAGCTCTCAAAAGAAATTACTTTCCAGAGGTTGTGGAGTTCAGGTACTGTTTTATTGTTAATTGATGAGCCCTTTGTCCACTGACTCCATTGATGATTCGACTCGATCCGGGAATATAGTTACCTTATGTGAGTAAGCGGTTATGAGACTGTGAGCCTCACAGTGAGGAGGAAAACTCACTCGGGAGAGAGCCAGGCGCAGGGAACAACTCGCGAAGGGGTTGACTCGGGATCGCAGGCCGTGGGAAATCTGCCGAACTGTACTGTACCACTGCCACGGCATTTCTGATACAGTGCATTCGATCCTGGAGTCGTCACTCCGGAGCTACTGGAGCAAGTCCCGGCCAATCCAACGCTGCCTGTCGATTTGGTCGTCTTCCCGGATTGCTTGCATGCCGCAGGCCCGCTCGACACGGCTCGTGTCGTCAAGAGTCTTGACTCAAGACGGTACAGTTTGTCTGAGGAACGCCAACAAAAGTTTGTTAGCGAACCTCCCACGAAGTGCATTGGGTGCAACGCAATCGTTGCGAATCTGACCGTCCCAATGAAACCCAACCGTGCGTCAATTGACTTTCGAAAGAATTCCCTGGATGCGACTCGCATTCCACAAGCGTACGCATACGACGCACACCAGCGAGTTTCCTGCGAGGCGCGTGATTGCTGTGCGTCGGCTTCCCCGACGCGGCCCAGTTTGCTGGCCAAAGGGTAAACTCCGCCGACGGAATGATTGGGGGCCGTGCAAGGAAAGTATCCGTTCGGATGGATGGATGGACGGTTCTACAAGCGCGACCGTGGCTCTGCTCCGCGTATCGCAGTCGATGTCGTCATGCGATGACCTTGTCAGTGTACAAAATCCACCAGGGTCGAGTGGCTGACGGCGATTGGAGCCCCATTTCACTTCGAGTGTTTTTTGGGCTGCATACGCACCAGCTACAGTTGTAAATTTCTCCCACGGCACTCCTGATTTGAGCTCCCTTGATGGTGGCCAGGCCATCGCACGTCGCTCACGCAGCTGCGTGGATGGTCTTATCATCGCAAATCCCCGATCTTCGAAGCTGCGCACAATCCTGTCGTGTGGAGTCACTGTTCAGCACTGGGTGGTTGGAATCCGTTCAGGCGAATGAGCTTGAGATATATTCTACGAGTCCACGGTACACCCGAGAGTCAACCCAGCAACCCAGCTCTAAAAAAGCTGGGTTGACTCTCTTCTAAGAATTTACGGTAGACGCAGGCAGACGGCGTCGAGAAACAAGCGTGTGGCGTGCGCACAGCTTCGAAAACCAAGTGTGGCTTGGCTTTGCAACGAAGGCCGCCATCGTTGCCAGCGAAGATGAATGCGCCGATAATACTGTAGTGTACCGGTACGTTCTTGTAGCTGGAGCCGCACGCAATGCGTGACGCATGCCCCGCCTCCCTTCCAGTAGAATATTCTCTTCGCACTTTGGTGCGGCCGTTCTTTTCTCTCACACCCATAACTTCTAGCGGAGGGGCAGAACGAAAACAATTGACTCATGAGGACTGCACTACAGTACGCTGGCTCTTTGGACGAGCACGGACGTGGTTAACGAGCCCTGGATCGCCCCAAAGGAAGTGATTGCCCCAGCCAGTCACGCCGCACCCTCAATATTCATACGAGTAGCCAGCACCGGCCCATTGCAATTCTACAGTGATTGAACCGTGTGGCCACGGCGGCTAAGGTGGTTCAGGAGTCCCGGATCTGCCCTAGGGCAGTGCTAATACAGTCAACCATCCCAACGGGATTGTCCGCCACGATTTCGACCACTCGTCGCGATGTGGCCGTCGCTGGGAGATTGTTGTGACTGTCAACGTGGGTGGACTGCCTCCGTGAGGTCTCCACCGGGCGGTATCAATTGAGGAAACGTCAGTGGTTGGGACGCGTACTTCGACTTGTTATAGTACCATGCCCTCGATATCAAGGCCTATGTCGGCTGAGACCCAGAATACTCCTTGGAGCCGATTGAGAGGATGACGATCCGTTACATAGTCCCCCTAGCCGGTCGGGCGCGCTCTTTTTAGCGCTGTTGCTTTTGCCAGTTCGTGTGGACGCCCACACGCACAGCGTGTGTTTCCGCCTCCCACAGTCACTTTCCGTGGCGTCCATTGCGCAAGTCGATCTGTTCGCACGGAGGAGGAGGCCATGGCGTCTGTGGCTCTGGATCCGGCGCGCGTCGTGGGCTTTACGCTCAAGAAGGGCACGGCGCCGACAGCGTCGTTCTCAGTGCGCAACGACTCGGCGACGCAAACCGTCGCGTTCAAGATCATGACCACGGCACCCGGAGCTTTCGTGGTCCAGCCGACCCACGGCGTGCTCGCACCGCGCACCACGGCCAGTGTGGCGCTCGTGCTCAGTGACCACGCGTGCGACCAGCGGCTCGCGATGCTCGACCCGAACGCCACGCGCGACGGGTTCCTGGTACGGACATTGGAGTTCACGGGAAGCGACGCGCACGCGGACGACGTGCCAGTGCTGTTCGCCACCGCACCGAATGAGCAGATCGTCGACTGGAAACTCAAGTGCGCGTACACGGTGGACGCACCTGTGTCGACGTCGCCGCCACCACAAACGCCACCGCCAGTCAGCAAGCTACTCGTGCGAGCGCGTGCGAGGAGTCGGAGTCGAAGTGGGAGTGGCGGCGGGGGCGTGAATCTAAACAGAGGCAGTGCCGCCGCCGGTGTCACCACGCTAAGCCCGACGACGCGGCAGCTGCAGCGTCTCCATTCGGACCGCAAGATCGACGAGCAGCGACGTGCGACGCTCACGACGTTCCGCGACGACGACGCGCGGAACCGCGTGTGCTTCAACTGCCACGATCTTCCTGGTGGGAGCAACGGTGCGGTGCCCACGCACGTGTGTCTCGACTTTGGCGTCTTTGTGTGCGGCACGTGCGCAACCATCCAGTACGTTGGAGAGGCGTGTCCCTGAACTTGGAGTGGGGTGGGACAGCACGTGGCTGATGCTCTCTTTCATTCTAATTTTCTGCTTACGGTAGCCGCGGCTTCGAGCACTGTGTCAAGTCCATCGACATGTCCAAGTTCACCGACGACGAGGTCGCGGCCGTGCTTCAATCGGGTGGCAACGGAGTACGCTGCGTTGCCGTCATGCAGCCAACGTTGTGAGAGTCTTTGCTAACCCTTTGCCGGGCGATGATGCAGGTCGCGTACGTGAAATGGCGCCCGAAAATGGACAAGAGCTACCGTGTTCCGGGGGCGACGGTGGAGGAGAAAGCGCGCCAGAACATATGGCTCACGTTCGTCGAGCGCATGTACGGTTCATGCAGCGGCTTGAGTCACGTGCTTGAGTGATAGCTTATAGCTCTGTGGTGTTTCTGTAGCTGGACCGGGGAGAAAGCGATCACTCAGGTGCGGTCCATGCCGCCGCAAGTCTCAAACCTACAGCGCAATCCTGTGCCCACGAAGGCGGCCTCCACATCCCCCGCGACAAGCACACGCGTGAATACGCCGCCTCCGCCGCAGCAAGCCAACAATCGTAGGCCAATCGAGGTCCCACCGCCTGCCCACCAGGAGACGCCTTGGGATCGAATACTGCCGCGGGTCGCAACGCACTGGCCCTGGCTTCGCGACATCCAGATCGAGTCGCAGTGGACAGGCGACCCGGTGTGCATCACGGCTGATGGCTCCGCGTCGCCGTACGAGAAGGAGACGCGTGCCAAGCTCGCCTTCGTGCAGCGAGCGTTCAAGTTGAAACAAGACAGCGGGCCGTTTGCTGGCACCACACTGCTGCGCGGCATCAGCGATCCGGGGTTCCCCGAGGCTAGCCTGTTCCTGGCCATGGAGATTATGAACCTGAGTGCCTCACGTAGCACCGGTATAGTCGAAGCGTTCAGCGACCTCGAATGCTACGCCAACAAGGTACGCCACGCCGGCGCGCGCGCCCACCCGTTACTGCTGCTGGCGCTCGCACGGTGCGCGGTGGCGATGAATACGAAAGCCACGCCGACTTCTGTGGCCGCGGCGACCACGGCGAACGCGCGCGAGCTGCTGCTATGCTTTCGTCAAATGTACTCGGACGCGGCCCAGATCTGGTTTATGGACAGCGACAACGATATCCTCAATCTCCCCGTGGTGCCACCTGCGTCCACCGGCGCGACAACGGCCAAGCCGCTGTCGCCAGAGCAACTTGAATGGCAAGAGCTTTTGAAAAAGGGCGCTAAGCCGTCGGACGCGATGGACGAGCTGCTCAAGCTCGTGGGGCTCAAGCGCGTCAAACTCAAAGCGCTCCAGCTCTTCAAGAGCGCGCTCAGTCTCCAGAAACTCTCGCCCGAGCGACGCAAGAAGAACAGCTCGATTACGCTCAACTTTTGCTTCACGGGCAATCCGGGCACGGGCAAGACCACGGTCGCCAAGCTGTTTGCACAAATACTCGTGGATTCGGGCATGCGGCGCACGCCGAACATCGCCGTGTGCGGCCCACAGCAGCTCAAAGACGCCGGTGCCGACGAGTTTTGCAAGACGATATCACAGGCCATGGGAGGCGTGCTTTTCATCGATGAAGCGTATGATCTCGACCCGAAGGCGGACCCCAAGGGAAAGCCGATCATGGCCGAACTACTGCTCGCTGCCGAGGAGCTGCGCGGTGACCTATCCATCATCCTCGCTGGGTACGAGGACGACATTCAGGAGAAGCTATACGCATCTAACGAAGGTCTGCGTAGCCGCTTCGAGGCGGTGCCCTTCGACGACTTTGATAAAGCTGACTTGCTGACGGTCTGGGACGCTCTGGTCGAGGAAAAGGGCTGGGTCGAAGAGAACACGAACGTGCGGCTCATCGCTTGTCGGCGCTTGGCACGCGGGGCGAACCGCAAGGGCTTTGGCAACGCGCGCGCCGTGCGGCAGCTCGTGGAGTCGGCCACGACGACGGCCTTATCCCGCGAGGACATCGACCACAAGAACCTGACGCTTCGCATCGTCGATGTGATCGGCGAGCGGCCAGCAGACAACCCCAAGCTCCACGCCGTACTCAAAGAAATCGACTCGAAGACCGGTTGGGCCAAGATCAAGCAGCGCGCGAAGGAGCTCGTGGACCTGTGCGACACCAACTATGAACGCGAGCTCGCTGCTGGCGGCACAAACAGCACGGAAGTCGCAGCGCTCATCCCCGTGGCGCTCCACCGCCTGTTCCTGGGGAACCCTGGGACGGGTAAGACCACATTTGCGTCGCTCTACGGCAAACTCCTCAAGCACCTGAACCTGCTGAGCAACGCCGAGGTCGTCAAGAAGACCGCGGGCGACTTTATCGGTGCGTACATGGGCCAGACCCAGCGCAACACGTGCGACATCCTCCATCAAGCCAAGGGCAAAGTGCTGATCATCGACGAGGCCTACAACCTCAATGACGGCATGTACGGCAAGCAGGTGCTCGATGTGCTGGTTGAGAAGGTGCAGGGCCACGAGAACGAGGACCTCGCGGTCGTGCTCATTGGCTACGAGGCGCAAATGGCCGAGATGTTTCGCACGCAGAACCCGGGGCTCGCGCGCCGGTTCCCAATGGAGTTCGCTTTCTTCTTCGAAGACTACACGGATCTCGAGCTGCTCGAGATCTTCACGGGAAACTGTGCGAAGCTGCAGGTTGTGGCGTCGCTGAACGTCCAAGAGGCCGTCAAGTCGCTCACAATGCAGCGCCGGCTCGCCAACTTTGGGAACGCCGGCGTGGTCGAGCAGCTCGTGAAGAATTCAATGGCAAATGCCATGGCGCGCCTACGCCGCAATGGCGGAGCGCTGCCAAGCGGCGCGATCACGCTCGAGATGGAAGACATCGCCAGCGAGGTCACGCGCCGCAGCGGCGGTGGCGACAAGGGCGATGGTGAAGGCGAGCGTGACCCTCTGTCGCTCCTCGACGGCCTGTTCCGTATGGAAGAGATCCGCAAGAAGCTTAGTCGGCTGGCCAAGCACATTCGCGTGGCGGAGGCACAGGGCGAAGCCGAGCCGCCGGTGGGCCACTTTGTGTTCCACGGGTCCCCGGGCACGGGCAAGACCACGGTCGCTCGTGTCATGGGCTCCATTCTCTTCCGCATGGGCGTGCTGGGTAGCGACCGTGTGGTGGAGACGTCCGGGCTCAACATGACGGGCGAGTACTTGGGCCAGACGAAGAAAAAAGTGGAGATGCAGCTCCAGGAGGCGCGCGGCGCGATCCTCTTCATCGACGAAGCGTACGAGATGGGCAAGGGCTCGTACGGCGAGGAGGCGCTGACGAGCCTTGTCGCTGCGATGACCGACCCGACGTACAAAGGCACGGTGGTGATCATCGCCGGCTACACGAACGACATCGACCGCATGTTGAACCGCAACGCCGGGCTCAAGAGCCGCTTCACGCGGTTCTTCGACTTTGAAGACTGGGAAGTGGACGACTGCATGGCATACCTGAACGCCAAGGCCGCCAAAGCCAACTACATGGTCGACGCGTCCGCCGACTTGGTGATCCACGACATGTTCAAGCGGCTGCGCACGTTCCCAGGCTTTGGGAACGGCCGTGACGTCGACTTCGCGTGGAGCCGGCTGATGGAGTGCCGCGCGGAGCGCGTGTGCGACCACCCGGAGCCAACGGGGCAGCACTCGATCCGGGCCGAAGACGCGAGGGATGCGAGCGACGTCGTGCTCAAAGCCAGAGCGCCGCCGCCGAACGCTGCCGTGTCACCCCACAAAGGCCGATGGAGCAATCGCCACTACTCGTCGGGCTGGCAGCACAGCAGCGATCCATACGCGAGCACGTCCGGCGCGTATTGGGCGCCTGGTCACCACTTCGGTGGCGGCGGCTTCCACAACCACAACCAGGGGTATAACTCGCACATGATCACGGTACCGCAGTCGCTCGAGCACTGTAAGAACGGCCACTTGAACGACGGCTTGAAGTCCTTCAGCGCCCAATCGCGACCGCAGACGAGCGCCACGCAGGCGAGCGCAACGCAGCCGAGTGCCAAGGCCGCTGCCAAGAGCAGCGGGGCAACCAAACAACAGGAGGCAAAGAAGCCTAATAATGACAAAGACAACGTGGACGACACTAAGAGCGACCAGGGCGATGACGCCAAGAAGCCGGCTGCGGACGAGCGCGACCCAGGCGTGAGCGACGCCGACTGGCTCGAGCTCGAGGCGGCCAAAGAGCGCTACAAGCAGCTGCTCGCGGATATGCAGCGCGAGGAGGACGCCCGCAAGGCCCGTGAAGAGGCCGAACGGAAGCTGCGCGAGTTCGAGGCGGAGCAGAACCGCCTCCAGGAAGAGGCCGAGCGGCTGGCGCGCGAGGAAGCTGAGCGACTGGCACGAGAGGAAGCCGAGCGCAAGCACCGCGAGCATCTCGCGTATCTGGAAATGTTGCGGCAGCAAGAGGAGGCGGCGCGTCGCGAAGCCGAGCGCCTGCGTCTCCAGCAGGAGGCCGAGCGCCTAGCCAGGGAGGAGGCCGTTCGAAAGGCTCGCGAAGAAGCCAAGCGCAAGGCCCGCGAAGAAGCGGAACGAAAGCGGCGTGAGCACCTCGCGCGCGTGGAGCAGCTGCGCCGGGAGGAGGAGGCGGCGCGCAAGCTCAAGGAAGAAACCGAGCGCAAGGTTCGCGAGTACGAGGCAAAACGCCAGCGGCTGCGGCAGCTCCTGCGATGCCCCGCCGGCTACGAGTGGTACCAGGTTGGCGGCGGCTGGCGCTGCAGCGCCGGCGGCCACTTTGTCTCGGACGCGCAGCTCGAGGCCGACTATACGCGGTATGTGTAGAGAGATAACTCAATCGGGGGAAACCTTTCATCTTCGTTTTGCTTTGTCTTTGCCTGGTGAGACTTGCTCGTCGATCTCGAGCGGCATCCCCGTGACGGCGTCCCAGCGGATGAGCCGTAGGCGCCGTGTGATGATCAGCGCCGCACCAAGCGCGTGCTGCTCCGGGTCCAGCCGGATCTCCTCGAGCAGGAACTTGAGCTTGCAGCGCTTCATCTGCGCCACGTTGAAGTCGAGCTGCGCGAGCAGGTCAAGCGCCCACATGGCCTGCTGCCCCACCTCCGTGGGCGTGAAGTCCACGACCGCGAGGCTCTCGAGGCTCGTGACCTTCTCACCGCTTGCCAGCGGCGCCGGCGGCGGTTGCTGCTGCTTCTTGTCGTGGAGCGCGCTGCCCACGCCGCTTTCACCGGGCGCCGCAGCCATGATAAGCGCCCAGTCGTCTTGCTGTCCCATTGCTTCGCGCTGAGCGCGCAGCGCCGCCGCCTGCTTTTCATCGAATCGCCGCTCGCGCTCGAGCTCGCGCGCTCGGAGCAGCAAGCGCACGGCGCCGTCCACGCCGCCGGCCTGGCCGATGAGCTTGGCGTTGCGCAGCTCGAGCGCCACGAACGCCACGAAGCGGCACACGTGGACGTACAGCGCGAGGTAATTGTCCACGTCGAAGCGCCGCAGCGTCTCGGCCACGAGCGTCACGGCGCCGTGCGTCTCGAGATCGGCAAAGAGCTGCCGTCGTCGCTGGAGCTCGTCGGTCGTCTCGGCCGACTGGTTGTCGTCAAGCAGCGTGGCTGAGTCCTCTGCCATGGGCACGTACATGAGCGCGTGGACTTCGTTGAGCAGCTCGCAGAGCCGCTGGACCGCCGCGAGCTGCACGATCGCCGACTCGGCGTTCTCGGCGGCCATCTCGACGACCGTGGGCACATCGCCGAGCGCGATGCGGCGCACGGCGTTGTCGCCGCCGTACACGGCCTTGAAGATGGCCTTGACGTCGTTCTTGACGTAGTCGTCCAGCGGGTTCTCGCGCGCCGCTTGGTCCAGCAGCGCCGGGCCGTTGAGCGCCTCGAGCTGCGGGCGTCCGTCGCGGCAGAGCATGAGCAGCCGCAGGCAGCGCACGCTCGAGCGCAGCACGGCGACGCGGAAGCGCGGCACCTGGTCCTCCGGGATCTCGAGGTACTTTTTCATGGGCGTCTTGCCGCGGCGCCACGGCGGCTCGTACCAGCGGTGGAACGGGTCCAGCGCCGGCGCGAGCTCCATGGCGCCGTACGCGGTCACGGCGTGGAGCAGCGCGCGCAGCACGGCGTCGTTCTCCACGAGCAGCTCCACCTCGGTCGAGGCCTCCTCGAAGAGCTTCTTGTCGGTCATGACCACATCCGTGGACAAGTCGTCCAGCGCGCGCTCCTTGTCGGCGCCCTCGCCCGTCTCGGCCGTGCGCAGGAAGAACTGCAGCGCCGCGAGCTGCGGCTCGAGCAGCAGCGGGTACTGGCGCGCGAGCAGCGCGTGGCGGTGGATCTCGGCGCGCAGCTCCGACACGGCGCCGCCCATATTCGGGCAGGCGCGTAGGAAACGTCGTTGGGAGAATGGGGCGGTTTTTTTTTCGTTTTCGTTGGGCGGAATGGATTTGCCTTCAACGTTGGGAGAAACGACGGAACACAAAAAAGCACACCTTGGCGAGTATTTTCGAACCATCATTTCATTCCTTTTTTTCTTCTTGTTCTGTTGGATATCCGCCTAAGGGTATGCGCGAGAGTACGGCGGGGCTGTGTGTTGGAACAGGCGAGCGGCCACCGTTTTGCGCGCCGCGGGTGGTGTTGGATGTGTGTGGGCCAACACGATTTTTCTTCTTCTAAACTTCGTGGGGGGCGTGCCGAATAAACGATACTCCGGGACGTCTATGCCTCGTCCTTGTGGGCGTACTGCTTCTTGCCGCGGAGCTGCATCTCGCCGATCATCTCGAGGTTCTTCTGGACCGAGTCGGCCACGCGCGACTGGAAGAGCCACTTGCCGTCCACCTTGACGACCTCGTCCTCCCACTTGACCACCATCACGGGCACGCACTTCCAGTAGACGACCGTGGACGACACGACCTTGGCGCGCGCGGCGTCCACGAGCTCCACGACGTGGCCGCTCGGCAGGTGGCGCGTGTCCGCGAGGAACTTAAGTCCGGAGAGCTCGATCAGCGCGGCCTCGATCTCGCCCTTGCCCGAGCACGAGCCCACGAGCTCATCGGTGAACTTGGCGTCCGCGGCGAAGAGCGCGAGCAGCTGCTTGACCGACTTCTCGGCGTCCTCGAGCGAGTACGCGAGCGCGAAGGTGTTGACGAGGTTCACGATGGAGGCGATGTCGGCCATGTTGGTTTGTTGGTGCGGTTGGTATTCGAGAGTCTCTGTGGGGAAAGGAAAAGCGGAAATGAGTTTTTTTGGGTCCGGGAGCAAGGATATCGTTGGATTGTGTGTTGGGACAAAGGGCCGACGATGCGACGACGCGCGCGACCAACGCGACGAAGGCCGCGCGTCGCAAGCACACTGCCCCTTCCCCTCTATGCCAACGAATTGGCGACTTACGTTGGTCCGTGGGTTGTCGGTGTTGGCGCGTTCTGTCGTCACGCCGCGTCACTTGTAGGCAGCTTCCAAGGTCAAGAGTGGGGGGAGGTGAGATCCGGTCACACCCGCCTTCACTGGACTTCAAACTGGCGGCGGGTCGCGGGTTTGCACTAGGAGAGGAACCCACGAGACCTGGGTCTTCAGTCACACAAACCTGCACCATTTGTTGGAACCAGGTTTGTATCGTCCGTAGCATTTCAGTTATACGTTCAGTTTGAGTTTGGGCACTTGCCCACTTCAACTTCGTCCCCAGCGGATGCTGCGGAGGCGATCGCCGAGCGACTGCTTCTTCTGCTCGGCCGTGAGGTCCGCGGACGAGTCCACGCGACCTGAGCGCTGCATGTTTTCTGTATCAGCCCGTGGTGATGTTGGCGTCGGCGTTTCCACCGGCGGACTCGTCCGCTTGACGGGGGAGAAGCTGTCGGTCAACTTCACATCGACCATGCGAGTTATATCGTTCTTGGTCGGCGTGACTGCGATCACACCATGGTCAGCGGTAGCTCGTATATCCAGTACAGAGAGTGAGGAGCTGCGGTCTTTCATCGGTGCGCCGGTCGGTGGGGAATCCGAGACAAGTGGGTTGCGACGAAGTTGCGCCATGCTGTTGGTGCGAGTGACTGGCGCGAGGGGGTTGACGGTTGAGGACTGGGAACTCATCGACGTCGAGCCCATGGACTCAACACCCGCGGTGAAAGACGCGCGCCGCGTAGAGGCAGCAGAGAAAAGCTTCTTCACGGGCGACTTGATCTTCCCCGCCGAGGGCTTGAGCTTGCTCGCGATCGACATGATCGGTGGGGTCGATGCGACCGTCTTCTGGAACCGTTCGCGTTCCAGGTGTAGAGCAACCTTATCCTGGTGCAGCTTATTGGACAGGCTGGTGAGCTGCTCCGCTTGGCGAGACAGGAACACTCGCTGGGAAGCCATGTCTCTTTGCTGGATCGCCATGGCCTCTGTCATGTGATCGAGGGCCGCTTGGAGCTCGGCGATGCGAGCGTCTCGCCATCGCAGTTGATCCGAGCACGCCGGGTTCTGACACCCCTGGATGGTTGGCTCGGGGCAAAATGAGTAGTGATTCGAACCGGCCGACTCCTGGTAGGCATCTTCGTGGAAGCTTCTCTCCTGTTCTTCCATCGCAGACGGAGTCATCTTGGAGTAACGGCGGAAGAGCGCCGTTTTCGAGGCCTCGGCCATGGTCGCCAGGGACATGTCCGTTCCTAGAAGCGTAGCATTCACCTCGTGCCGTTCTACCTCGTTGTCGATTGACCCATTCACACTCTCAGTTCTGGCATCGTGGTCATCGAGCCCAATCTCAGCGTCTTCTTCCTCCTCGTCATCATCAGCGTCTTCATCACTGTCGCCACAGTCGCCTTCGTCTCCACTGACAGCCTCTTCGCCAACGACCGCGACCACTAGCTCCGGCGTGCATTCCTCATTCTCGCTGGCATCCAGTACCGACTCCTCGCAACGCTCGGGGAACGAAACGGTTGGGTGGCTCTCCAGCGCGTCGCCTTCTCCGGTGACTGGTTCGTCGGCCGGTGCAGCACACAGCTTTGCCGGAGCGTCGACCAGCGGAGCGATCTCCACGGCCCGCGCGATATCCACGTTGTTATCCTCCATGCCTTCGCTGTGCCTTATTCCTTGCGGCGAAGACGTTGCGGCGGCTCGCAGAGACGGCGCTCGATCCGCTTCTTACCTGCCTGCGTGAGCATCATCGCGAAAATGCCTATTTTGGTTCAGCTCGATGTACCCATTCTGAGACTAACACCTTCCTGCAACCTCACGGAGATAGCATCCAAATCAAGTAGATTGGAACTGGTTTAAATCGAATTGGACAGGTTTTCGAACCGCTTCGACCATTCCGTCTTTGCTTTCCGTTTTTATCGCCGGACGCGCGAAGGTGAGCGCAAGTCGCATTTTCGTTGGCAGAAAAAAACGAAAGCAGTCGAAGAAGAGAAAAAGTCGATTCCGTCAAGTCTCCGGAGCAAACCAACAGAACTGGGAAGCAACCCCCTGGAGCCGCCGGGAGGCGAACGAGCGCAAGTTCCACACGGCAACAATCCGCCCCGCGGACAAGGACACGCGACACGAGGTGCCGCCTCCGATC
>JAMFLL010001650.1:0-14344 GCA_027475725.1 Pythium rhizo-oryzae | reverse complement strand
ACCTTCAACAACCAGCGCGCCGGCGCCATGCCCGCTGGCGGAAAGACCGCGCCGCCGGCGCCGTCGCACCCGGGCGCCAACGGCGGCGGCTACACGCAGTACCCGCCGGCCGCGCCGCAGAGCGGCAAACAGCAGCAGGACGTGCCGCCGCCGCCACCCAAGGACTCGGACAATGAGTGTATGTCTCGCGCCGGTACCCAATGCCATTCTCGATGGAACTGTCTTGGCTGACAATAGCGTGGTTTTTTGTTGTGTATGCAGCCGACGCCGAGGTGGACGACGACTCGGGACCGGCCGAGCAGGTCGCGATCGAGGAGATTGGCGGCGACTCGCGCCGTGCCAACACCAAGGTCTCGGTCGATGACTTCGACCTGCTGAAGGTGCTTGGCAAGGGCAGCTTCGGCAAGGTCATGATGGTCCGCAAGAAGGACACGCAGAAGATCTACGCGCTCAAGACGCTCCGCAAGGCCGCGCTCGTTAAGCGCAACCAGGTATGGCGGAGTAGGGTATGCTATTCGCAATGTAGGCATAAATGCTCACTCGTCTCCCTCTGTAGCTTATGCACACCAAGACGGAGCGCAGCATCCTCCAGAGCATCAAGCACCCGTTCCTCACGAGCCTCTCGTTCGCGTTCCAGACGCCCGACAAGCTCTACCTTGTCATGGACTACTGCGGCGGTGGCGAGCTCTTTTTCTGGCTCAAGAAGGACCGTCGTTTCTCGCAGAACAAGGCGCGTCTCTTCGCGGCCGAGATCATCCTCGCGCTTCAGGAGCTGCACTCGCACGACATCATCTACCGTGATCTCAAGCCGGAGAACATCCTGCTCGACCTCGAGGGCCACATCAAGCTGACTGATTTCGGTCTCTCGAAGGAGGCTGTGACGGGCGCTGGTGCTGTTGGTGGCACCAAGACCTTCTGCGGTACGCCCGAGTACCTCGCGCCGGAAATTCTCGAGAACAAGGGTCACGGCAAGGCCGTCGACTGGTGGAGTCTTGGTACCCTCATCTACGAGATGCTCACGGGCCTTCCGCCGTTCTACGACCAGAACATGCAGCGTATGTACGACAAGATTCTTAACGCGCCGCTGCGATTCCCGTCGTTCATGTCGGCTGAGGCGAAGGACCTGCTTACGGGCCTACTGACGCGCAAGGTCTCGGACCGTTTGGGCAGTGGCCCGACCGACGCCGAAGAGATCAAGGCGCACCCGTTCTTCCGTGGCATCGACTGGGAGGCCGTGATGCGCAAGGAGGTGGTGCCCGAGTTCAAGCCGCCGAACCGCCTGGGCTCCATCGACACGAGCAACTTCGATATCGAATTCACTGGGGAGAAGCCTGTCGACTCCGTTGTGACGACCACGATGAGCGAGACGCAGCGCAACAAGGCGCAGTTCCCTGGCTTCACGTACAACGCCGATACCATGGACGAGGACCAGAAGGGCAACTAGAAGATCACCACCTGTATTCCCGCAGTGTGCTTCCGCACTGGGACCGAGACACGGCGCACGATGCGTTGTGATAGATGTCGATGGCAAAGTATAAAGAAAAGGAAGGACGATGTATGCGGTCACAGTCATCAGTGATGCTCCACTGATATGTGCTGGCGAAGGATCAAGTCGCCAGTGTTGCACATCACGATCATTCCCCGTATGTCACTCAAAACCCAACGTAAGGACAAACAAGAAACAACAACTCTATCCAAAGAAAGCATTCCGTATATCTTGAGTACAGAGCTAGTTGCCCATAGCCTTGTGGCGGCGCTCGTGCGGGTTGGTGCGCTTCTTTCCGAACGAGTTGATGTGGGCACCGGCCGCCCCCATCGGAAGATCCGTGTCTTCGTACGGGTTCTTGTCGCGTGCCTTTCGACCCTTGCGGCCGTGCTTCTTCAGGCGCTTGCTTGCCACCGTCTTGTCCTCGTTGGAAATATCGAAATCGATGTCCGCCTCGTCAACGGCATCACCAGCTGCACCATCTTCACCCTCAGCACCCTCGCCGTCGTCCGTTTTGTCCGACGTGATAGGCTCGACGACGTCCGGAAAGCGCGTGAGAGCCACGTAGTGGATGTCGAAGGCCTCCGGGTCGACGCAATCGGGAGGCGGGTGGCAGTAGAGAAGCTTGCCGTTGACGTAGTGGCGAAGAATGTCGCGAGCAGCACGGGACGTATCCGGACCACCCTTGCCCGAAGTCGCGTAACCACGGGAGCGAGCGTAGCTCTACACAACGCACAGATGCAAATTCGCCACATGGGAACCCCGCTCACTGCGTGGCAAAATGAACAAACGCGAGCAACTCACCTCAAGCATCGCGTACACATCAACGGCGTCAGTCTCCTTCGCGACCTTGCTGATCGGAATCTTGATGCCGTACGTGCGCTCCAGGAATCGCTTCGGGATGCGGCGCACGACGAGCTCACACGGGCCGACGTGGTCACGCAGCTGCGAGATAGGCAGCACGCCACAGCAGTACATCTCGGACTTGGAGTTGACAAAACTCGGGAAGACGAGACCGGGGCAATCGCACAGCATGATCGTGTCCGAAAGGACCAACGTCTGCGTCACGTTGAGCAAGATTCGTAAGTACACGATAGCAGCGCAGAGAGTATAAAGTAGTGGGGCCATACCTGGAAATGCTTCGTCTTGCCAGGCGTCGCGCCAACTGCGACACGCTGCGTCTTGTGCATGTACGTTGACGCACCAAGCAGAGCGTTGATGACCGAACTCTTGCCGACGTTCGGGAAACCGAACATACCAAACTTGATCAGGCCCTTGTCCTTCTCACGGATACCGACCTCCGCGAGCACTTCATCGGCGATGGCCTTGAAATACTCGAGCAACTCGATGCGCGAGAGCAGGGGGAACGGATCCTCCGCCTCGACAGCCTGATCGGCATCATCGACTTCCGCCGGCGTGGCCACGGGCTCATCCTGCTTCTCCTCTTCTCCCTGCTCTTCATCACCCGAGTCGTTCTCCTCGTTCTCCTCCTGGTCCTCCTCCTCCTCATCGAAGCCCTTCTCTTCCTTGAACTTCGCGTCAATCTCATCCTGCGCCAACTTTGCTGAGAAGAAGATCACGTGGTCGTGCTTGGATTTGAAGTATTCGCCCCATGCCGCACTGATCACAACGACAGATTGGAGTCAGTGACATCGGCCCTCGAACGTACAACTCCGATGCAACCGATTACATACCGTTGACGGTCATCAAGGAAGTCGGACTTGTTGATCACAAGCAGCGTGCGACGCGGCGTCGGGCCTTCCTTCGCGTACTTCTCGAGATCGGTGGAGCTGTGCCGTGGCATTCAAGCAACACATGAGCGCCATCGCATCTCGCCTTGTCACGAGTCTGTCCGATTCACTCACCGGTAGAACAGCGGGTTGCGGGCATCCAGGATCTGCACCATGATATCACTACGCTCACGCACGTGCCAGAGCTGGCGCCAGACTTCCAAGTTTTTCTCGAACGGCGTGACTTCTAGCGTGTCGTTCGACTGCTCGAGCCTGCGCAAAACCATTCGTTTAGTGCACAGCACCCCACCAAAGCGCAGCAAATCTAGCAACGAACATAGCGATCTCACGGCGCCACTCCATGAAGCTCTCCTTCTCCATACGGTTCAGCTCCTCGGCCGTTGTGGTTGAGTCCCACTGCGGCCGACGAGGCACCTTCATCTCAGCAAACACCATTTCGGGCATGGGTTCGTTGCGACGCCTGCAGCGAGGCAAACGCGAGTGTCAGTATCCACGTTGTCCATCTTGCACAAAGTGGACAAATAGGCGGCTGCCAACTCACTGCACAATCGTCGGGCCCGTGTCGGCCTGCTCGAGCACCATGATGCTCTCCTTCATGGCCGTGAACTCGCGGTTCGCGAGCACCGCGCTCGCGAGGAAATCGTCCAGCGACGAGGCCTCCAGAAACGACGCCAACGCGACCGTCGCGTCACCGCCGTCGCGCGCAGACACGTACTTGCCAGCGCTGTAGCCATGACAAACCAAAGAAGCGGGCGCGCGTGAGCGAACAAGAGAGCGTTCTTCCACGGAGAAGCGCGCGTGTTGATGCCGCACCTGGACTGCACATCGGTGGCCTTGGTGATCGACTTCTTCTGGGTGCGCTGCAGCGCCTTTCCCAGCGATCCCTTCTGGAGCTTCTGACCCGTGCGGCCCATGGTTATCAGGTGTGTAAACCGCTAAAACCGCTAAACGGAGATCGAGAGACGCGCGCGCTTCTTCGCGGTTGGCGTCTGTTGCAGCCAAAATGACTTTGGTGACCTCCCTGGTCAAAAGCACTGGAAGCGAATGCGAGAATGAGTGATGGTCTTTCCGAGATAGAGTGGCGGTCAGTGAAAACGGCCGACCATTGGCTGAAATGATGCCAGGCAGACTGTTCTCGGAACAGATCTGTGCGGGGACCGCTGCTAAGTACGCGTACTTAGTCGGCTGTTGAAGTTTCCTCCATTTCCCACTCTGTGAGCAAAAGGCACCTCCCTCACGGCCATAGTGACAAAGGGAAGCCCGTGAGCGCTAACGACCTCCTCCCGCGCGGCAGAGGCCATCGAGCCACGTGACACACTTCTGCCACGCGCCACAGTCGCTACGAACAGCAGGCATCTCCAGCGGATTCACAAATAGCGAGTATTGGGCCCGAAGCGTCGCGGCGACAGACAAGTCACGACTGGCGGACGTTTCCTGTCGCGGCTTCGTCGGTTCCTCGGCACGGGGAAGTCGATAAGGAGAAGGGGGGCAAGAGACGGGCATGAGCGAAAGTGAAGCCCCACCGCGCGCGCTCACCGCCGTTGGCGAGCGTGGCGCCGATACCCCCTCGGCCGCTGGAGATCCGGACGGCGGCGGCTTCGACGCGTCGCTGGTTTCTCTCGTGCTGCGCGGCGACAAGCTTCCGCTGCGGAACGCAGTGTCGTCATGCTACAACGCAGCAGCCCAACAGCTAGTGGTCGTGACCGCACCAGCGCTGTATCTCTATGGGAACTTGCTTGAGCTGGGTGGGGAGATGCTCGGTGTGGTCGCGGCCGACGAGAATGTCCAGTTCCAGCACGCGCTCGTGCTTCCCTGGGTGGGTACTGCGAGATTGGGCAACGGCATTACGTCAAGTCTAACATCGTTAGACAGCTTGATGTCTACAGCGCTTTTGCCGTCAATGTGAATGGCCACATCGAGCACCGCGTGGTCAGGTACGACACCAAGTCGTCGCCCGCTCTGAATATCAGCCACTAACAGTGGTATTTTGAACCGAAAGTGCCGACTTTTCCGAGTGCCACCTCACGCACGTGATTGCCGAGCGAGGGGCGCTGTACACAGCGTTCGCGAATCCATTTCGGCGCGAGGTCATCACAGCAGACTCCGACGGTGGATTCAAGGTCTGGGCCATTCGAGCGACAGCGGTAAATAACAACACGAAGACCGTGTGGAAGGGTTTCCAACGGATTCACGCTGGCGTACGTGGTTTGAATCTACCGACATTACCTTCCCTGACGTTTCTGACATATTTGCCGTTCTAGAGCCGAAAAACTAGCTACAGCCACTTGTATCTCGCTGGAGATGACCAGACTATCCTTGCGTGCACCAAGACGCGAGTTCACGCGTTTGATTCGACGACATGCGCGAGAATTGGCACATTCTATAAAGATTCTTCTCACACGATTGTCGGTACATCGTTTGATCGAGACAGAGACACCATATACCTCCAGATCAATGAATCACGCAGGTACGAGGTACGCCATCCCTTGCTTCACTCCACGATATTGCATCAAACACTTACACGACGTACTACGGGGTAGACATATCTACAAATTGCAAGGATCCAGCTTCCGTGGGCGAATTCATTCATTGAAGACATGTGGGCTCTGTGGTGAAGAGGAAGACATCGCCGCATTCGAAGCTATTGTCCGGGGAGGCCTGCGTGAGCACAATTCGCTTGAAGCTCAGAGCGAAGGAATTATCGTTCTCGACACGATGGGAAAGCTTGCAGTAGCTACTTGCTCAAGATATGAAATGCCCAGCACAACGGAGCGACGCAGTATCAGTCTACCGTTGGCCCCGTCAGCTGAAGCCTACGTTGCGATCCACGTTCAGACTTTGCGTCACGAGTCTAGGAACTTTGTCATCGTGGTGTGCTCATCAGGTCTCGTCGTAGTCGAAGCAGTTCTTCCTGAGACAAGCATGCCAGCAAGACGAGTACTGACTAACATTGCCGGTACAAGAGCGACAATGCTTGACGTCGACGAGCAGCGTAGAATCGCGATCTTCAATTCGCTTCCCCCGAGCCTCCTTCTTTTCGATGAGAACAGAACCGACACATTTTTTGCAATCCTGCTCCACTTTCCGTCGCGTCAGGAGAGTCAGAGTCAGGCAGGAGCCATTGAAGACCGACGAGATCCATCTATGAACTCAGTCGTCGACTTCGCTGGGTTGCGTTGCGGTGTGGTTGTCGTATGGTCAAGTGGTGATGTGACACGTTACTGCCTTCAGACGGAACGTACGATCACTGTTGGTGAAGTTGCTGCTACCCCCGTCGTTGTCCAGTCAAGTGCTTCATGGGGAGGTAGTCAAGAGGAGTGGGCTTTCGTTGGTGATGATCAAGGAACAGTGTCGATCTGGGAATTCCATTCGGATAACACCGCCAGATTTGTCTGCACCAGGAGCCTTCATAGCCAAAGGTGCGGCATGCCCACGTTCTTGATGAGTTCCACCTGAGTTACTCACATGACGTGCTGGGCAGGTTACTATCTATCTATCCTATCAAAGGGGATTCAGTCAAGCACTCGGCGTGCGTGGCGACAGTAGCTAACGATGGAGAAGTCAAACTTTCTTCGCTGCGGGGGCTCGACAAGAACACAGTGGCCTGGGAACTTCTCGTGTGCTTTCGCACGTACGCGACATCGCTGTCTGCAACTGGATTTATGGGTCCCGAGTTTCTCTTTTGTGGCTCCGAGGAGGGCGGATTCGAGTGCTGGAGGTTACCGGTAATTCCGTCGACGCATTCGCTGGAAGATCGCTCTGGACGCCACGTGGCAGTTCTAAAACGACCTCTGCACTCGATTGACTTGCACCTCACACGAGTTTGCCAAGTCATCGTCGAGCCAGGCGATGCAGCCCAACGAGTATCAAGAGCTCAACCACACTTGGATGAATTTGCTTGGGTAATCACGTACGACTTGGATCATGTCGTACTGATCTGGTCTTTTAGTACGTCATTTCTCTTCCCGCACCGAAAACTTCGACCACACGCGATTCCAGTTGGTGGATTTCTGACTGCCGTGGACGAGAGGTGAGTCTTTTGCCTGCGCTCCGGAACCACAGATCCATCTTATGCTAATTATCCCGTTGTAGTTCTTTCCGCTTCTACGCGTACTTGGGCAGATGCCTCGACAGCCTCGATGTGACATCGGGATTAGACAAAAAAGCAATCAAGAGGAGACTCGCAAACGCTCGAGATACAGATAAACCTGCAATCACCCACAACCCCAAGCTCATCCAAATCAACAGTAAAGAGCTGCGGAACCAAGCACGACAGAGAGACAAAGAACTCGAGAATAGCCCCGCTGCATCGGTACGACTCCGGGTTACACTTCCAACTGTCACCCAAGCCGATGCGCTTGTTGACCTTGACGCTACTAGGCGAACTTCACCTCGAAAATTGCCGCGAGCCAAACCTACTCGCGAAACGGCGGAGTCACCACCGGACACCACCACACCAAGCATCAACTATAGTGAAGAGTTAGTGCACAATCAAGACAGACTCTGGTCTGAAGGGCGATCACTGTCACCATCTCCGCGCAAGGTAATTTCGATTTCGATTTCGCGCGAAGAGATAAATGACCCAGAACCACGTCAGAGTTTGCAGGGACCTGTCCCCAGCTATGTACCGGACACAGTGCCGAGCCAGTTCCAGAAGGCAAAGCCACGCGTCTATCGCTCCAATACCCGCCCAATGGCACCAGTGAACCAATCTCAATTGTCTGTCGTTACGTCAATTATCCAATCTCACGGTCCCCACTCGGCTGCTTTGAAAAGGACGACAGACGAAAAACGGAAGCAGACCAACCAATGGGATGACAAGCCACAGCATCCACAAGATCGAGTCGCAGTCGTCTCGATCACAGATGACGACGTGGCTGGGCATTTGCGACTAGACTTCCAGTATGCGGGGTACACCAAGCGGAAATCGACCAGAGGCGACGACGGATATCATGAGCGAAGTGATGGAGATCGGCATGCACCAGCTCACTATATTTCCTGGCCATCCTTAGGCGGCGAAGGTCAACTTGTCGAACTCAAAGCTGCAACTCGATCCCGCTTTGTTGTTCAGGAGGCATTAGAGGCGCGGGTGACACTCCCTATGTATGCGGACTTCTCGAGTGACGACGTGAAGGCGCAGCTCCGAGTTCGCGCATTCTCCCGCTGGTATCTGTCTGCCCAGCATGCCCGCCAACGCATCCGCGAAGCCTTCTTGCTCGAGGAGCTTCGCTTTGCAGCTCAGGACGCATTTGTGAACATGGCAGTCAAGAGCTCCGGCTGCACAGTACCAACAAAGCTTCAAATAGGGGACGACGCGTCTCTGCTGCGGACTCCGTTCGCGGTGTGGTATGCCACAGGAAATCCTTTCTTCGGCGAGTCTATGCCACCAACTTTCGAAGACTCGCCCAAACGGATGGCAAATCGCCTGCAAGAACGGGCCACATTTCTAAACAAGCGCCTCGAAGCTCTCGGGTCAATTGAGTTTGATCACGATCAGTCAAGTTCCTTGTCGGCGTTCATTTTTGATATTCCACAGCTGTCTGGTGGTGGTGGAGGCTCTGGTATCGACTTTGCTTCATGGGAAAACCAAACTCCCGAGTGTAGGCAGCGTGAGGTCTTGCTCGCGCTGAATGACCCTATGATTCAAGTTGCCGCGATAGCTGAAGGTGTTGATCTCCCCAACATCACTGTGATGGAACTTGAGAACATCGGTGTACTAGCGCTGGCGACGCTGTTCGTGGATTGGTGGGGCTCGACAGGTAACATTTTTCGACAAGATTTCTTGAATCAAGAGGTAGCAGAGGCCTTGGGTGACGAGAGCGTCCATGGAATGTTGAAGAGCAACAGGCAAAGTGACGAAATGGAGTCGAATATCGAACGAGAAACGTATTTTCGATCAAGCGTGACGCGCGAGCAGTTCTTGACTCAAAAACTTCAGCGGAGACGTTTTCAACGTCGTATCGATGAGATCTTCCACAGCGGCAAACAAGCGGCGCCTATCCTTTTTGAGTCATTACAGACGCCGGCATTTCTTACGTTTCGATTCCCGGTCGCAAAGGTGAACGCTTCTGAAGCGCATGAAGATAGTACTTCGCCAGAGGTTCTGGAACTGGAGGATGACACTGAAGAGGAGGAGACAATTGGCGAGCAGACCACGCCCCGTGACAACGACGAGACGAATGACGAATGGCGCCGTGAAGGTGAAGAACTCGCACGCATGACGGTAGAAGACGCCTTGTCGCGAGAGCTAGACCATGGATACGACTCAGCAAGCGAGGATGAACAGGAAACCGTTGAACGGGTATCTCTCGAGCCACCGAAGCGCACAGATTTTACCAATTCTTACTTTTTCGGAAACCTCCCGAAGACTTTCCGCATCAACGCCGGTGGGTGGATTGCTGGTAGTGGAATCGACAACGGAGATGAAGAAGCGGAAGAAGAAGAGCGCCTGGAGAGGGAGCGGCAACACCAAGAAATGCTTGACCGCCTCGAGGCAGAGCGCCTTGCGGAGGCTGAGCGACAAGCTGAAAGACTGCGCACAGAGAAAGAAATGGACGAAAAGGCGCTCCAAATGAGACGGATACGACAACTGGAGCTCAAGAAAATCTTGGTGTACCAAGCAGAAGTAGAAGCACGGAGGTTCGAGCACGACGAGCACCAGAACATTTTGCGCGAGCAAGCTGCCATGGAAGCTGAGGATCTTGCTATGAAGGCGTGGCTCATGTTCTTGAAAGAGCAGCGAGCTGCGATGGAACGCGAAGACAGTCTCGCTGCGCAACTCGCACTGGCTGAGCGACATGCTAGGCGCGATGATATGCGTCGCGTACTAGGCGAAATGACGCAAATGGATGCTGAAGACCGTCGCTCGGCGGTGGCCCAAGCTGAGTACCTTGCATTAGAGCGAAAGCAACGGCTTCGTGTGCAGTACTTGACAGAACTGTACGAGCCCTTCGAGCCCTTCTTCTCAGAATCCAAAACCCCAAGCGATGAGATGCTCCCGGCCATCACAAAGAGGACGAAGCAAGTGCCAAAGTCGCGGAAACCAGGCTACGCATTGCCACTCTCCGAGGTTTTGGCTCTGGGAGATGACGTCGAGCAAGAACTCTACGCTGTTCGCGACTCGCGACGACTGCGACAGCTGATGGGCTTGCCTGTTACGACCCCGCACAGCAAACGAATGATGCGGATTCCGTCCGAGCATGAGATCATCAAAACTCGTCATGATCTCCAGCTCATGCTGCCACCCACTGATGATTGTGCTGAACGGGATCGAGTGGACTTGGACGACAGCGGAGGCGGGATCGTTCGGTCTCCTTATGGAAATAGAGCATCAAACTCCAACCAGGCTGGGCGTGGGGAACAGAGAGTGCGCTTACCAGAGCTAGTACACTGGAAGGCACAGCGGGATGACCAGCGACTGACCGACCTGGCAGCACCTCCATCTCCTGCGTCAGCAAACCAGCATAAACATTCTACCAAGTCGAAAACCAAGCCAGCTGATAAACTCGACCGGCAAAAAGCATCCTTGCCATTCTTCCGTGGCAACTTCATTGTGGAAGGCACGAAATCGAGATCCCAAGCGTATGCACAAAAGTGATGGCACATCTACAGAATGGTGCTCTCACATCGTACTTGTTACGCGCTTTCCATCGCGACGGAGTTTCTCGTCGCCTACAAACATGATCGAGAGTTTTAGAATACAGAAAGAGCACGCAAACGTGATGCACAGCCGCCGCCCGTACCGCCAAAATGTTATCGATAGGCAAGCCGCCTTCACGTGCACCGTATTGAAACTGGATTTTCGTCCAGCTATCTGCAAGCGCACGCTGTGGCGAACACCGACCCACGAAGGTCAATCCGACCAGCTGTGGGTTGATGTCCTCGCCAATGAATCCTTGGTCGAATTTGAACTTGGCGAGATCCCCTTCCGCGAGCTGCGCAATACGCATCAGGATGTACTTAGTATACCGGTCAACAGCGATGATCGGCGCGAAGTGTGTCAATAACCTCATTTGCGTCAATAAACGACTGGTCAGGAGCCCACAGCACGATACCCTCCAGCGTCACGAACAAGCTGTCGCCGTTAAGACGCAGCACGATCGTCGGTTTGTCGCTAAACACGAAGTAGCGACTCGTCGTGGCATCTTTCCACACGAGTGCGAGCGGCGACAGACCGAGGTCGTACTGTGCAGCCTTCATCAAGAACAGCAGGCCGTCTCTATGGAATCGCCCATGAACAAGGACACAAAAAGATTAGCGGACTGCCCAAGCCCAGTTATGGCGCAGTAGCATCAAGAAGTCCTACTTGAGAAACGGAAACGGTGTCGCGTATGCCGTGTGAAGTCCTTGCTCATCACACTCGAAGCACGGCACGGGCTGTTCCACCACAAGCAGCAGAAGCAATAGCGTCCACAGATGACCATTTCATGAGTCCGAGTGAAATGCAGCCAGGACCATAACGTCTCGACTCATACGCACCAAGAAGCGGTACGGATTCGCAGACGACACCGTCGCTGTCGTGCCTTCGTCCAGCTTGTCGCGCAGCCAGTATAACCGGAATTCGGTGGTGCAGTTGTACAACAAGTATCCCTGTCGCAGCAGAAAACGAGATCGTTGTGAGCCGCCGTGGAGCAAGTGTGTCGGAGGCCAACTGCCCCTCGTACCTTCCAGCACATGACGTCCAGCACGTAAAACGTCTCGTCGTGCTCGTGGAAGATGCAATCCAGGATGCAGTACGCCTCCCCGGACCGCGCTGTCTTGCGCGAGCCGTTGGGTAGCGCCGACGGGAACTTCTTCAAGACGCTCCCAGCCTGTGTCCGCGCCACCGTCACGCCACTACGCACGCACCAGCACCAGCACCACCGCCCGTTAGACCCCACGAGAGACTAAAGACCTCTTGAACGACGTACTTGCTGGCCACGACGAGGCAGCGCTTGCCCTCGGGCCGCGGCAGCACGTACCAGCCGTCGCCGGTCATGCTGCCGCGGCCATTGAGGTCTGCGGGCACGTCCACCATCCACTCGGGCACCATGAGCTGCTGCGCAAAGTGCTTGCGGCGGCGCTTCACGCGCTCCTCGCGGGTCTTGGTCTTGCTCTTTCGCGCGTCGCCAGCCAGCGCGACGAGCTCCATGGCGTCGCCGCTCTCGGGCTCGCTCTCCGGCGGCGGCGGGGACGCGTCAGCGCCACTGTGGGGGGGCTCGCTCGCGTCGCCGCCCGCCGCGAGCCGCCGCGCGTGGGCCGTGAGGTCGCGCCGCGCCTGCCGCTGCTGCTGCACCATTTCGCGCCGCCGCGCCGCCGCATCGCGCACCCACGGGGTCTGCTTCACGCCCGTGCGCTTGGCCGCGGACAGCGCCGCCGGCGGTCGCGCGCTCTCCATGATGGTATGTGGGTGTGGCCGCAAGAGTATCGGTCGGTCTCCGTGTCGTTTCCAGATACGGTAACTGAGACCGAAAAATACCTTATGAGCTCGACCGTTAAGCTCCAATATTTTGGCTCGTATGTCCGATACGAACGGTGGTGACGAAAAGAGCTCCCAGTTTGGTCCGCAATTCAAGACCGCCCAGGATGGCGATGCCGGCGTCGGAGGAGATCGTGCTCGCGCGCGAGTGCGAGTACCGCGTGGAGGTGGGCGCGCAGACGGAGCTCAAGGTCAAGCTGCTGAGCGGCTCCGCGGAGCTCTTCGGCGTGGAGCTCGCGATCGACAGCGAGTACACGCTGCGCGACCAGAAGGCCGCGATCTTCACGTGGTACGGCGCCACGCTGCGCGTCACGGGCACGCCCGAGGTGGCGTACACGTCGGACGAGACGCCCATGAGCAGCTACGTCAATATCCACGCGCAGCTGCAGAAGCGCCGCGAGCTCGCCAAGCTCAAGCACAGCGCCGGCCCGCGCGTGCTCATCGCCGGCCCCGTGGACAGCGGCAAGTCGACGCTCACGCAGATCCTGCTCAACTACGCGCTGCGGCTCGGCGAGAAGCCGACGCTCGTGGACCTGGACGTGGGCCAGAACGGGCTCTCGGTGCCCGGCACGGTCGCGGCCTCGCCGCTCGACATGAACTGCCTCAGCGTCGAGGAAGGCCACGTGCTCACGAACCCGCTCGTGTACTTTTTCGGCCACGCGAGCATGGCCGACAACGCCGACCACTTCCGCAACGTGCTCAAGCAGCTCGCGCGCGCCGTCAAGCGCCGCCTCGAGGACGACGAGGACGTGAACGCGTCCGGCTGCATCATCAACACGTGCGGCTGGGTCGACGGGCTCGGGTACGACCTGCTGGTCGAGTCGATCGAGGCCTTTGACGTGGACGTCGTGCTCGTGATCGGCCAGGACCGCCTGTACAGCCGCCTGCAGAGCTCGCTGGCCAAGGCGCCCAACAGCGAGCGGCTCTCGATCGTCAAGCTCACGCGCTCGGGCGGCGTCGTGCCGCTCAACAGCAAGTACCGCGCCGGCCGCCGCCAGAGCCGCATCCGCGACTACTTTTACGGCTCACACTCGCTGCTGCGGCCCATCCCGCTGCTCTCGCCCTGCATCAACGAGTACGCGATGGACGAACTCGAGTTCTACGCCGTGCGCGACATGTCGGTGTCGGCCGGCATGCTGCCCGTGGGCCAAACGGCCACGGAGCTCAGCCGGCTCTTCGTGACCAAGCTCGAGAAGACGCTCGACCTGCAGCACTCGGTCGCGGCCGTCGCGCACCCGAAGAAGCACGATAGCCGCGAGACGCTCACGGCCACGTCCTCGGACATGTCCTGGCTGCTCGAGACGCCCGCCGCGGGCTTTGTGGTCATGTACGTGTCCGTATCTTGCCAGGGAAGTGGGCAAAAGTGGTCACTAACGCTTACTTATCTGTGTTCATTTACAGCAAAGAGATCCGCGAGGCCGACAAGAAGATCGTCCTGCTCGTGCCGTCGCCCGGACCGCTGCCGTCCAAGCATTTGCTGCTGGGCTCCATCAAGTGGATCGAGTAAGTCTGCCAAAAAAAAAATCAATATACCGTACTTCTATTACGACACGCTGGTAGTCGCGCGCAGTGCGAGGTCTTCCGCATCAGAACCAGCCCTGGTCGGGGCGGTTCTGGCGGTACCAGTCGCCGCCGTTCACGTCGAGCGCG
>JAMFLL010001649.1:0-14347 GCA_027475725.1 Pythium rhizo-oryzae | reverse complement strand
GTTTGCGCTGCCGAGCGTGGAGGTGGCGATGATCATCGGTATCCTGTTCGTGTCGATCTTCGTGCTGCTGATGGGGTTCAACCCGCCTGCGGCAGCGATTCCGTCGGCTTACAAGTGGCTGTACCAGATCACACCTCACCGGTACTCATTGGAGGCGTTGGCTGCGACTGTGTTCGGCAACTGCGATGGCTCGGACTTGAGCCGCGATGCGTGTCAGCTGCTGAAGAACCCGCCCCCAACTGTTGCGGAGGGCTCCACGATCGCTGGTTTCCTCGACGCGACGTACGGCATGAAGTACTCGAACCTGTGGCGCGACGTGGGTGTGATCGCTGCCATCGCGGTGGTGTTTGCGTTCTTCTCGCTGCTTTCACTGCGTTACCTTAACCACCAGAAGAGATAAACGTCGTGTCTGCTGCCCTCTCTGACACGCTTCGGATTTCGGTCAGTGGCATCTCAGGGTGCAGCTTTCGGTTTGTATATTCTGCATGGAACTTCTACATTTGTTCAAGCCATTCCATTTCTTTGCAGTTGATGTGTCTGTCGGTTTATTTGTTGTGGACTAACCAACGCATTTCATTCTCATGAATCAGGCGTGTATCATTATGCAGCGATCTACAGATGATTTCAACTCTATGGCGCTCGCTGAGGGGAGCGACTTCCCTAAAGTCCCAGCCACGACCTACATCTTTCATGGCCATCGCGTGCTGTCTACTTAGCCAGATCACGACTAACTTCGTCCTTTCTAGAAGGCCGCTGCGTTTGTCGCCCGCAAGAACTTCTCCAAGTAGCCTCCTTCCTCCATCAACTCGAAAAAGTGGCCCTTGCCCTTCTTCACCAACTCCGCGGGCGACGCAAACTCCACCACCTCGCCACCTTCCAGCACCAGGATGCGGTCCGAGTCCAAGATCGTATCCAGACGATGCGCAATCGTGAGCACCGTCGAGTCAGCGAACGCCTCGTGGATCACGCGTTGCAGCTTCTGGTCCGTCTCGTGATCGATCGCCGCGGTGGCCTCGTCAAAGATGACGATGCGGGACTGACACAGCAGTGCACGCGCCATGCACAGCATCTGACGCTCGCCGACGCTGAAGTTCTCGCCGTTCTCTTCTACCGGACACTCGAGCTTCTTCTCGTCACCGCTGATACGGTCGGTGAGGCCGACACGGCTGATCGAGCTCCAGAGATCGTCATCGGAGTACTCGTTGAACGGGTCCAAGAACGCTCGCAGCGGGCCTTGGAACAGTGTCGGGTTCTGCGGGATGATCGACAGCTTTTCGCGCAAAGTCTTCAAGCCAATCGAGCTGATGTTGATACCGTCGATGGTGATCGTCCCGGAGACCAGCTCGTTGATGCGGAACATCGCCATCGTCAAGCTCGACTTGCCCGCTCCAGTGCGACCAACGATGCCGATCTTCTCACACGGGCGCACTGAGAAGCTCACGTCGCGGAGCACGACCCGCGAGCCCGCGCTCGCGTACGCAAAGCACACCTTCTCCCATGCCATCGCGCCGGCTAGCGGCCATCCGCGCGGCAGCGTCGCGTCCATGACCGGCACTGTGAGCGCGCGCTCAGGCGCAACACTCGCAAACTCGTGGAGTCGCTCGGGGCTCACCATGCGGGTCTCAATCGACGACCAGAGCTGCACGATCTGCTCCATATTCTGCGCGATACCCAGCGCGTATGCGAACGCGAGACCAACGACTGCCGGTGCAAGCGCGTCGTGGAGCAGCACAAGCGAGCCGGCTACGACCAGCACGACCGTGCAGCCCAAGAGTTGCACACGCAGCGCGAACCACTGCCCGATCGCGAGGTTGGCGAACCATGCGCCGTTGCGCGTGTCGAGCACAACGTCATTGCGTGCGTAGAAGCGCCGGACATCCTGCGTGCCGAACGCGCGCACGGTCGCGGCGCCCTCGAGCGAGGCCGCGAGGTGGCTCAAGATCGGCGACCAGGTCGTCTTGTGGAAACGCTCGATCTCACGCGCCGGTGCGACGTAGAACGCGCCCACGCGCAGGTACAACGCGACAACGGGTACCACGAGGAGCCCGCGCCACTGGATCACGACCGCAGCGGTGAGCAGGCTGCCCAAAACCGCGAATACGCTCGCGAAGAAGCTGCTGAAGAGCACAGGCAGTGTAAAGTCGACGATGCTCACATCTTCGGCGTAGCGCCCGAGCAGGCGACCCACAGGCGTCGCGTCGAAGAAGCCCAGCGGTGCGCGGAGCAGCGCGCGCGTCATGGTGTCGAAGAGCGTCGTGGCCGCGCGCAGCCCGAACCCGTACACGACCATCGTCTGTGCGAGCACCAGCAGTGCTGCGAGCGCGCCCAGCAGCGTGTACACGCCCAGGCCGAATGCGGTCGAGACCTCGCCGGGCGCCGCGGCCGACCAGTGACCAAGCCAGACAGCACTGCCGACCTGGAGACCTTGCTGCGCGGCCTGCGCTGCGAGGACGAGCAGCACAACCCAGGGGCCGCCCACCGCGGCGTAGTACGCGCGGAAGACCGTGACGTCCACGCGGCCCTGGGTTTGTGTCTCTTTCTGGATGAGCCGGTGCGTCTCGGTCGCCTCGCCGGCCTTGTTCGGCTGCTCGGGTGTCGTGTTATGTGACACCACGGCATCCATGTGCATTTTTTTCAGCGGTGGCAACGCTTCGATCGCATTGCTCTCATGGGTGCTATCAAGCGGCGGCCTAGCGCGACGCGCCATGGTCTCGACAAGCTCGCCGTCGCGCGTGATCGTCAGCGCCAAGGTGACGTGGTCCGACGCAAGGATCTCCGGGTTGTGGGTCACCAGCAGCACGGCCTTGCGGCGCAGCAGCCCGAGCAGGCACTTGCGGAAGATCTCGTTCGCGACGATCGCGTCCACGGCCGCGAGCGGCGCGTCCAGCACGTACAGGTCCGCGTCCGCGTAGCAGGCGCGCGCGAGCGCCACGCGAGCCTTCTGGCCACCCGAGAGGTTCACGCCGCGCTCGCCTATCTCGGTGAGGTCCCGCGCCGGCAGCTCCTCGAGGTCGTGCGAGAGCGCGCACGCATCGAGCACGGCCGTGTACCGCGCGGCATCGAACGGGCGGCCGAAGAGGATGTTGTCGCGCAGCGTCATGTGCTGGATCCAGGGCTGCTGCGCGCAGTACGCGACACGGCCTCGCAGCCCCACGCTGCCGTGTCGCGCGCGCATCTCGCCCAGCAGCGCAGCGCACAGCGTTGACTTGCCGCAGCCCACGGGCCCGTGGACCACGATCAGATCCTCCCGACGCACACACAAATCCACGTGCTGGAGCAACGCCGGCGCCGAGCTCTCCCAGCCGAACGCGCCGTCCTCCACGATGGCGACGACATCGTCGTCAGGGGCCGTAGAGGAGGAGGAAGAGGAGAACGCTGTCTCGTTACGTGGCGCGAGCTCGGGAAGTGCGAAGAACTCGGCGATGCGCCGCTCGGAGACGCGCACGCGGATAAGCGTCGAGTAGAGCCCTGCGAGCTGGCGCAGCGGCTGCTGGATGAGCCGGAAGAGTGAGAGGCTTGTGAACACGAGCGCGGGGGACAGCGTGTGGCGCAGTACACCAGCGTACACGGCGAACGTGAGCACGCTCACGAACACGGGCATGCCCGCCGTGAGCACGGTGCGCGCGACGTCGAGGCGGAAGTACTGGCGGATGCTGGCGACCTCTGCCGCGCGTGCCGCGCCGATGCGCGCGGCCATGCCTTGCTCCCAGGCGTTGAACTTGACGAGTGCGATGGCGCGGAAAGTCTCGGCGACGCGCTTCATACGTGCGTCCTTGAGCTTCATGAACCGGCCCTGCAGTGTTTGTACGACCGACGAGAGCGCGTGGTTCGCGAACAGCACGCCGACCACGAGTGCGAGCCCTGCGAGCGCTGACACGCCCAGAAGCCACACGAGCAGCGCGCTCACGGCGACGATCTGGAGCGGCAGGATCCAGAGTTGGTGCGCGACCGAGATCGTGCGGATCAGGTGCGCGCAGTCCGCCGTGTAGAGCGTCGTGATCGCGCCGACGCTCTTCTGGCGACGCGCGTCGGCGTCGAGCGCAAGCGCCTTGGCGTACAGAAGGTGCTTGATCGCGCCCGTGAACTGGATCGCGAGCACTTGCGACTCGAACGCGACAAAGTTGTCGGCCAGCGCCTGTGCGAGCTGCGCGCCGAAGAGCAGCGCGACCCACTGGAGCAGCTCGCGCACGGCGTAGTTGCCCGCCGTGAGCGACGCCACAACGTGGTGCAGCACGAGCGGGCCGGCGAGGCTGCACAGCGCGGCGAGCAGCGCAGCCGCGCCCGTGAGCGCGGAGCGCGCGCCGAAGCAGTGCAGGAACGCCGCAACGAGGGAGCGCTGGGAGGCCGCGTAAGCACGACCGAACCGCTCGGCGACGGCCGCGGAAGCGTGCGCAGCCTGCAGCGGCCAGACGTCATGCTCCGTCAGGTGACGCTCGTTGCCGAGCGTCAGGAGCGGCGAGACCCAGTGGAGCAGCAGCCGTGAGACCCACGGCGCACGCAACTGCGGGTGCGCCGGCGGACCGGGCGGCGGCAGGGTGCCGGAGGCGAAGGTGTCGTAAGAGGATGAAGCGGAGAAAGCCATCGGGTGGGTAGGAGAGGGCGAAATCCACAATAAGGCAAGCAACCCGACAAGGAGGGTCCCGTCGCGCCGAGTCCGAACTTGCTGCCGTCTAGGCTGCCTGGGGAGGAGAAGGAGACGAAGGATTGGAGGGACGCTCCTTGTGCTGTCTAGTCGATGGATTCACATAGCCTCGGGATCTCGCTCATGCTACATTGGTCCACCAATGCGAGACCCGACAAGGCGGGGAGGAGTTGCTGTCTTCCGCGCCGAGAGAGAGCCGGGACGTAGATGTGTGTGGTATAACATCCACTTTGTGTGGGCACAAGCGCCCTGCTGTCGCTCTCGGGACGATGCGGATTGGATCTATTCGTCAGTCACAACGGCAAAGTGCAACTTGTGAGATCCGGCTCATCTCCACGTATACCATCATTCCTGCGTGTAGGCTGTCGAACAGGTCAACACCGTGCCAATCCGGACGATGCATCCAGTAGCGGAATGACGGTAGCACCCAAAGCATCCCGTGAGACGTGAACAAGCGACGTGAGATTTTCAATGATGTAGTGCAGCAATGCAGCGCTCGTAACGGCGCATGCCATCCAAAGACACTCTCCCCGACGAAAGGACTTGAAACGGATCTCCTGCGGAGCCGTCGGGGACTTGACACAACGACAAGGTGTGCAAGCGGCCACGGAGCCACAAGAACGTGCTCGTGGTAGTGTGGCTCCTTGGTATAACAGACTCCATTATTGGATAGCGTCACCACACAGGTTACTTGAAGAAACGAAAGAGAAGAGCGTTGGAAGGCGAGGTAACCGGCCTCGTGGTAGCGTGCAACGGCGCCTCAAATCGGACGACGCAACGGCTGGGGGTCTCGCGAGCGGCAACGTGGCGGGTACGGGGAGAAGCGGTCGTAATCGATGTCTTCGCGACCCATGAACGGCGGTCGATACGCACGAGACGAACGCGGTTGCTCGATCGAGTCAAAACGAGGCGGGGATCTGGGGTATCGCACCGGCGATCGCGACGGGCGAGGGCCAAGCGGGGCGTCTTGGCGCGGGGAAGGGGTGAGCGACTTGAGGACGGAGGTAAGCGAACGTACTGATCGAACAGCGGCCCTGTTGGGCCACGGTCCGGAGGTGGAGGTGGAGCGCGCCGGAGAGGCCCAACAGACGGAGCCGACGGCGGAACCCTAGTATGTGGCGCCAGACGGCGTCGCGCGCGGCCAGTAGCTCGCGTGGGATCGTCAAGGACATCAAGCACCCACGCGGGGCACACCAGCGCCACGTTTCGGTTTGCTTGCACTGCTGTCTGGAGCCGATCAAGACGAAGGACGTTCGTTTGGATCAACGTCGCATCCGCGAGGATCTGGACTGAATCCACAAGCGCATCGTTGCTAGCTGTGGCCTTCCGCAGTACGGTGGCCCACTCTTCCCGTAGATTGGTGCGAGCCACTGGATCCGCCCCGCCCTCCTGTGGCTCGTTTCCGAGAGCACACTCCCCCGCGTTCCGAGGAGAAGCGGTCTCTCGAGCGCACACTTGGCAGTCGGCCGTGCCAGCGATGCAGTCACGATGGAACACGTGGCGGCACGCGAGCGTCCTGGTTCCGCGGCCGACGCTCAGCGAGTCCAGGCAGACTGGACACGCGCCGCGTGGCGGCGTCGCGTCGCGCATCGCAGCCATTGTGACAATGACAGCGATGTGAGGGCGCCCGAGGAAACGCGCAAATGCGCACAAAAGGACCGGGATATGCCGATGGGAGACCACAACGGTCGGATCGGCTCACGGCACTGCGGATCAGCGCCAGGTTGTGTGGGTTGAGAGCTTCCAACCGTCGGATATGCTCGCGTTGCCCAGTTGGGGGCAAAGGCGAACAAAGGCGTCCGGTTTTTGAAGAATATGGCTACACTTCATGACAGAGTGAAGGTCGTTTTGCAAACGGGTCACCAAACCCGTTTCGGATCTACGGGTTATTCTTCTAGTTCAGACCCGTTTCGTACGCCGGCAGTCACAATGCGAACAGCTCCCCCGTTTGAGTGACCGCTTCTTATGTTGCGCGTCGTCACGGTCTCCGCTTGCTGTGGGTTGGTGAACACCACTGTTGCTCCTGTTCCACGCACGATGCCGATGCGATTGCCCACCGCGGGCGTCTCGGCGCTGCGCCGCGCGTCGCTCTGGCGCGCGTTCCGCGCCTCCAAGCGCTGCGCCCTGCCGCTCTCCGGCTTTGCGTCTCCCGCGCGCGCCAGCTGCGCGTCGCGGAGCTTCGCCACGCGGTCGGCGTCCGCCGTGGCGTCGGTCGACAGCGACGCGTTCCGTGCCAATGCGGCGCGCGCGCCCGCAGCGAGTGCGACGTCGGCGGCGGCGGAGCCGGCTAATGATGCGTCCAACGACATGATGTACATGCTGGAGCAGAGCATCGCCGAGCGCCAGCCCAGCGAGGCACTCGCGTACTACAACTGCCTGCAGTCGCCGCCGAGCGGGCTCACGTCGCAGAAGCTGGCCATCCTGCTCGCGAAGCAGGACTCGCTGCACCAGACACGGCGCGCGTTCGAGATCCTGCAAAACGTATACGGGTACGCGGCGCTGACGTTGTCGTGATGGCCGTACAGTGCGGATGATTCGCTAGATTCTCACGTGTTGTGTGGCGGAATGTGCAGTTCCCCCGAGTTCGAAGTCGACGACTACACGCAGCTCGCGTCGATCTACATTGTCGACGCATGTCTGCGCCAGAAGCTGCTCCCCGAGGCGCTTGAGGTGCGCATTGGGTGCACGTGTGTCGTTCAGTTCCAGCCCCATGGCTCATGGTTCGTTATTAACTCGTCTGTGGTAGATCTTTGACCACGCCCACAAGTGCGACATCTCGCTGGATCTGCCCGCGTACGACGGCCTCGTGCGTGCGCTCGTGGTAGATGATCAGATTGCGCGCGCGCGCGAAGTGCTCGTGGAGATCATGGCCAAGAGGCAGGTTGTGCTCGAGCAACAGACCTTCCAGCCGCTGCTGCTGCGGCTCATGGAGCGCGCCGAGTACGACGCCGTGATCGACGTGATCGACCACGGCCGCAAGCATGGCGTGCTCTTTACATTCGAGGTATGCAGCTGCTTTGGAACTACGCGGTGTGTGTGGCAAATACTAACGCAATAGCGTCTCGTGATTAAAGACGTACGATCCGCTCGTGGAAATGGGCGAGTTGGTGGATGACTCCGAGGACGAAGACTTGTGGGACGAGCTCGAGCGGTTCATGGCGTACATTAACGAAGCGCTGGAGGAAGACGGCGTACGTGGGACGCGCGCTGTTGTGCTGGGATGCACGCGGTGAGAAGAGAGACTAACTAAACTGTTGTGCAGCTCACGAGCCTGTCGGACGATGAAGACGAGGGCGACGACGTGACTGTCGAGGTGGCCTACGAAGACGACGACGACGACGACGACTTTGGCGAGGACTTCGACGACCATAAGTACTAAACGAAGCTTTCCCCTCTGTCTCCATTCTCCCTCGTCTGGCCCATATTCTATGAAAACCGATACGTGACGTGATGATCGTATGCTGCAGTGTTCTCAAGCCACGAAGTTCGAATGGATACCGTACTTAACGGTGCTGGTGGTTTCCTGCGTCATCATTGCGCCGACCCGGCAAGAAGGCGACGAATATTGGCCATGGTGACCGTCGGCCTGCGCCACCTGCGCGCCGCGCTGGCTCGCCGCTCGGCCACGCGCAGCGCGCGCCAGCGACCGCTTTGTAGCCAGCGAGCGGCGACGTCTGGTGTCGCCCGTTTCCAGCCGCAGCGGCGCCCGCTAGCGCGCGCGTTTTCCAGCCAACCGACCGCGCGCGTCGCCGTCGCCACGCAGGACGCCGACAGCGCCGAGCAGCTGGAGCAGCTCGCGCAGTCGCTCGCGGACCGCGAGCCGGTGCGCGCGCTGGCGCTGTTCAGCCGCCTGCAGTCGCCGCCCAGCCAGCTACTCTCGCAGAAGCTCGCGATGCTGCTCGCGAAGCGCGGCGACAAGGTGCAGACCGAGCGCGCCGTCGAGATCCTACGCAGCGTCTACATGTACGCGCGAGATAGCGGACCCTCTACTGGGTTTTGTTTCTGACGGCGTCTTTGTAACAAACAGGCGCCCGAAGTTGCAGCCCGACGACTACACCAAGCTCGCGTCCATCTACGTCGTGGACGCGTGTCTGCGCCATGGGCTGCTGGACCAGGCGCTCGAAGTACGGATTTGGCTAACAGTGGAAAGCGCGCATGTGCGATGTGTGACTGATATGAGGGGGTATCTATCTGTAGATCCACGAGGAAGCGTTCAACGTGGGCGTGACGCTAGACCTGCCGGCGTATGACGCGCTAGTGCGGGGGTTAGTCGCAAGCGATCGCCTCGACGACGCGACCGAGCTGCTCGCCGAGATCTCGGCCGACAATGACGTGTCGCCCACCGAGCGCTCGTACTTCCCGCTGCTTGAAGCGCTCGTGGAGCACCAGGACTATCTGGGTGCGACGTCGCTGCTCCGCGCAGCGAGAGCGCTTGGCGTAGAGTTCACGACAGAGGTGCGTTTGTGACGACCTAAACGAACGTAAGGCGTTCAAGACGAGACTGACGCCACGGGTATGCTGCGTTCTAGACGTTCCATCCTCTTGTGGAGTTGGCAGAGACAGACGAGGAGGCGACGGACTCGATCGTGACGTTCCTGTCGTACGTGGAGCAAGTGTGGGACGAAGTCAAGGTATGGTTTCTGTGCGTGGAGTGCATTCAAGGCCGTTCCCAACTGATGGCCTCCTGGACTATTGTAGCTGCTCGATGAGTTTGCCGACGGTGTGGAAGACCTCGACGACGAGCTGGACGATCTCAACGTTCCGCTTTCCCTCAGCGTCGACGACGACGACGACGACGACGAGTTCCAGCAGTGAAGACGCTATGATGAATACGAATCGTAATACACAGCGCCCTCGTTCCTGGTCCATCACCGCAGACTATTCGCGCGCGAGGCTGGCACGATACGACCGATTTTCGGGACGGCCTTGCCCGCAGGTGGCGGTGCCACCGTAGGCAGTGGATTCTTCGGTGCCCCGCGGCCAAGTTGTGGCGCAAGTGTCGTCTCAGCTTCCTGGTTGTTATTGATCGGTAGCTTCCGCGTGCTGGTGGAACGCTGCTCGAGGGAGCCCACGCGAGACTGCAGCTTAGATATCGCTGTCTCGTATAGCAGCTCCATCTGCTTGATCTAAAACTCAACGTTCGCATCGTCATCTCTATATCTCGCATGGGTGTTGTTAAAGGTCACTTACCGTCTCTTTTGGCACGTAGTCGACTTCCACTTCTTCTTGCAGTTCCTTCACGCGCTCACCTGCCTTGACGAGCTGTAAGATCAGTATAGACAAGTTCAGCTTCAGATCCGACAACCATCAGCAGATGCAGCAACAGTGCCCGTCCTCCTCACCTGCTTTTGCAGGTCGGCGATCGTCTTCTCATGTACAGCCATCCGCTGCTGCAGCAATTCCTTCTCATATCTGTGCTCGCGGTCTCGTTCGCTCTCATCCGCGACCAGCTCGGCGATGCGATCAGTCGACGTGTCTTCCAAATCGAAGAATCGCATCTTGAAATCTTTGAGCTCCAACAGCACGGCCAAGACCTGCTGCTTCTCGCGCGCGAGTTGATCTTCGAGTTCGTGCCACTCTTGCTGTGCTTCCTCCGCCAGTCGCTTGTACGTCTCGACCTGCAGATCGCACTTCTGTTGAACTCGGGCGATGTCTTGATCTCGCTGTTTCACCAACTCGGCAATCCGTTCGTCAAGCGTTGTGGAGCGCGATCCATCATCAGTTTTGGTGGTTTGCTCTGGTCCCAGGGTTGGAGTGTTGTTAGCATGAAGCTTAGCGGCTTGGCATTCAAACTCCAAGTGCTGGATCCGGAGCTGAGCCTTCATAAGCTGGTCTTCCACGTTCCGCTTCGCTGACTCTTTCGAGCAGAGCTCCTCATGAAGCTGCTGGTTCGACGCACGACTCTCGTCAAGCTGCTGCTGCGTTTCCTCGTATAGAGACTTGTAGTCGAGCACTGACAGTACGTTCTGGTGGGCTTGGACAACCACTTTCATCGCTCGCTGGCCGAACTGGAGTGTCGAAATGGTCTCCGATGTCTCGGTGGGTGAAGGCGATACTGTGATGATCAGCGAGGTCTTTGCATTGCCGCCCAGACTGGAGCTCAGTAGACGCGTGAGCTTGCTATCGCGGTAGGGCACATGCCGCTGCGGCTGCTGCTTACTGAGCGCCGCGATGCAGTTGCCGAGAGCGGACAGGCTGAGGTTGATGGCTTTGAGTTCGTTCACATGGCGCCCATAGACTTTGGCTTTCTTGACACGCTCAGACCCAGCGAGATCGACGAAGTAGAGACTGCTGAGCTTCACGACGTGCGTTGGCGGTGCACCACTAGCTGAACTCGTCATCTTCGGGCACTCCTTGCGCTCAATACGAGCGATGAGGACCGCGTGGCTTCGGCTCGAATGGGCATTCATGCCCGTGCTCGCGACGGCCCGATTCGCGTTGCCCTTGGCGATCAGCGTCATGCAGTCGTCGACGCTTGTGACGGCAACAGTTGCGGCTCCGTCGAGATAAACACCGCCACGCTCGGCATCATCACGCACCATGAGCGAGGCGTGGGGCGTCTCGGGATTCAGCAGGTCGAAGATTCGCTCGCAGTAGATCTGTACATAGCTGAGAGCGACCGTCACCTTGGCATTCTGGCTGGTCTTTGTCGCACACTGCGTAAGGTACACGGGATAAGTCCATTCGTGAGTTTCGAGCCCTCGTTTGTCCAGCATGCGCAGCTGCGGCATACCGCAAAAATGTCTTCAAACGCTCTCGGCACAATACCGCGGTGGTCGCCGTAGAGGTCGTTGTCCTTGCCCAGCATCGTATACGTCTTACCTGTGGAAGTCTGGCCGTACGCGAGGATCGTGCCGTTGTATCCGTCCAGCACATCCTGCACAATGTCGTACGCTGCGCTCTGGTACATTTCTTCCTGCGCTGTGTCTTCTCGCAGACTCCCGTCGAACGCAAACTCCTTCCGCTCGCTCTCCGTCGTGGACGCACACACCACGAGCGATTTGCCGTCTTCGTGAACAGAGACCACGGACGAGTCGCTTGCGATCTTGGTCTTCTCGGTCAAAAAGACGGATGGCGTGGTTGGGTCACGTGGCAAACCCGTTGTCTGATCTATGGGTTTCGCGTCGTCTCCTCCATCTGCTTCGCTGCATTGCGAGGCGTAGTCGTCGTAGCTCCATCCTTCGCGCTCCCGCTGCAGTAGTGGCCGCACACGACAAAACACTTTGACGCGTTCGCTGCGAGGCGCCGGTTCCGTGGATGGAGCGTTTGGCGCAGCTCGAGCCTTCATGATAGCTGCCTCCAGAATCTGTTGCTGCTCTTCACTCCCACCTGCTTCGCAGTTCGATGACTTGAACAAGACCTTTCGCGATAATGCAGAGCAGCAAACACGAAGCAACCGCTTGGCTAAAAATGTACTTTCAACAATCCTACGTTTCCTAGACCATGTGCAGTGAGTGCTGCAGCAATTGGTGATGACACCTATTGAGCGACACCATTGCCAAGCAGGAACTTCTCCAAGTAGCCTCCCTCCTCCATCAACTCGAAGAAGTGACCCTTGCCCTTCTTCACCAACTCCGCGGGCGACGCAAACTCCACCACCTTGCCGCCTTCCAGCACCAGGATGCGGTCCGAGTCCAAGATCGTGTCCAAACGATGCGCGATAGTGAGCACCGTCGAGTCGGCGAACGCCTCGCGGATCACACGTTGCAGCTTCTGGTCCGTCTCGTGGTCGATCGCCGCGGTGGCCTCGTCGAAGATGACGATGCGGGACTGGCACAGCAGTGCACGCGCCATGCAGAGCATCTGACGCTCACCAACGCTGAAGTTCTCACCGTTCTCCTCCACCGGACACTCGAGCTTCTTTTCTTCAGCACTGATGCGGTCCATAAGACCAACACGACTGATCGAGCGCCACAGGTCGTCGTCCGAGTACTCGTCAAACGGATCCAAGTACGCTCGCAGCGGACCCTTAAAGAGCACCGGGTTCTGCGGGATGATCGACAACTTCTCGCGGAGGGTCTTCACGCCAATCTTGCTCGTATTGATGCCGTCGATGCTGATGGTGCCCGACGCCAGCTCGTTGATACGGAACATCGCCATCGTCAAGCTCGACTTGCCCGCTCCAGTGCGACCGACAATGCCGATTTTCTGGCTGCCTGCCACCTCGAACGTCAGGTCGCGCAACACGAGTTTGTCGCCGTCCTTGTACCGGAAAGAGACCTTGTCGAACACGATAGAGCCGTTCGATGGCCACTCCGGGTGCTTGGGAGGATCCACGGACGGGATGCGACGAGCGGGCTCCTGCTCAATGTCGATGTACTCTTGCACGCGTTCAGGCCCAACCATTGCGGTTTCCATGTACGTAATAGTCTGCACGATCTGTTCCAGGTTCTGCGAAACCTTCAAGGCATACGAGAAGGCGAGACCGATCACAGCGGCGCTGAGTTGGTCGTGAAGCAAAACCAACGAGCTGGTCACGACGAGGACGAGAACACTTCCGAGCAGCTGAATACGAAGCGAGAACCACTGAGATACACACAGCTGCGCATACCACACCTTGTTCGCCTCGTCAAGCTTGCTGAAGTTCGTGGATTTGAAGCGCTCAAGCTGACCCGGTCCGAACGCGCGCAAGACGGAACCTCCATCCACCGATTCTGAGAGGTGGTTCAGAACAGGAGCCTGCGCAGTTCTCGTCAGGCGCTGGAGTTCACGAGCCGGTTGGATGTAGAACGAGCCAATGCTTGTGTACAAGTACACAACTGGTAGAAGGAAAAGGCCTTTCCACTGGATCACAGCCGCAGCCGTGATAGCACTGCTTCCGACACTGAAGACTCGGGCGAACAGGGTGCCGAACTTGAACGGAACATTCGAATCGACAGATGACACGTCGCTGCCGTATCGTGTGAGGATGCGGCCGATCGGGTTGGCATCGAAAAAGCGCATCGGCGCGTACATGAGCGACTTCGTCATGCGGTCGAACATGTACTTGGCTGCGCGCAAACCGTAGTAGGTGATCATCAGGGTTCGGATCAGAACCATCAGTGCCGATGCAACGCCCAGGATCGAGTAGACGCCCAGACGATACTCGGTGGACAACTTGGGCTCCGTGGACTCGCCTTCTGTCGCACTAACGCTGTCGCTCGACCAGCTACCCAGCCAGAAGTCACTCGAAACTTGCAGCACTTGCCAAATCACTTGCGACAACAGAATGATCGCCAGCACCGGGAAGCCACCCACAGCACGGTAGTACGCAGCAAACACGTGGTTGCCAACACGACCCACCGATCGCTCCTCCTCCTGAATCAGTTTGCCCTTCTCAGCAGCAGACTTGTCCAGTTCATCCGCCTTTTGGGAAGGAGTGCGAGGAGTCTTTGAAGAATCGTCCTCGTCAACGCCCGTCCCGCTGAACGTCATGACCTTGGGCTCCTTGAACGGCGACATCAACGCCATCTCCTGGTTCAGCTGCGACATCTCCTCGTACGTCGGCATCTCCGAACCCTTCGCATCCGACGAGTCACCGCCGTTCACAACTACGGAAGGCGCAACCGCCTCTTCATACGTGTGCTTCACGAACGAGTGCGCCGGCAAAGGCGACACCAGCGGCTGGTACACCGGACGAGTCAGCGTCTTGCGCGTCTCCACCAACGTGCCGTTCTCGTTGATCGTCACAGCGTGCGTGACGTGCTCCGACGCGATGATCTCCGG
>JAMFLL010001648.1:0-14347 GCA_027475725.1 Pythium rhizo-oryzae | reverse complement strand
GCTCACCGGTCGGATCGATGGCTCCGCATGGCCGTGGCAGCATCATTCCTCCGATTTGCCATGGCGTCCGACCTCGAGCACGCGCTGCGCCCGCGCTACCTGGACAGCGAGCGCGAGCGCGCGTCGCTCTGCATCCTCCGCGAGATCGGCGTCACGCCGGCCGCGCCCGCCGACGCCGCTGCCATCGCTGCCAGCGCGTCCACGGAGCTCTCGGCCGCGCATGGCGCCGAGCACACGCGCGCGCACGCGGCGCGCTACGCCGTCTCCTCGGGCCGCGTGCTGCTGGACGTGCGCGACGCCGGCGACGCCTGGGTCCGCGTGCTGCTCTCTCCGGGCGTGGCGCTCGACGTGGCCGCCGCGGTCTCGCGGCGCTTCGTGCGCGACGTGACGCTGCCCGCGGCCACGCCGCTGGTCTTCCACGAGTCGGCCGGCAGTCACGCCAGCGCGTTGGTGCCGCGCTTCACCAAGCCCTCGGACGCGCTCGAGATCGTGGCGTACCACTCGTACCGCGAGCTCATCTGCGAGCTGTGCCGCCAGTTCTACACGGCCGGCTGGGTCACGGGCACCGGCGGCAGCATCTCGATCCGGTACGGCAACCGCATCTACATGACGCCCTCGGGCGTCTCCAAGGAGCGCATCTCGCCCGACGAGCTGTACATGCTGGACCTGGACGGCGCGATCCTGGACGCGCCGTCGCAGAAGCCCGGCACGGCGCGCGCGCCCAAGCTCTCGGACTGCTCGCCGCTGTTCCTCCACGCGTACCGCATCCGCGGCGCCGGTGCCGTGCTCCACAGCCACGGCTTCTCGTGCAACATGGTCTCGGCGCTCTGCGACGGCAAGAGCGAGTTCCGCATGTCGCACCAGGAGATGATCAAGGGCCTCGCGGGCCACGGCTACCACGACGAGCTCGTGATCCCGATCATCGAGAACACGGCGCGCGAGTCGGAGCTCGCGGACTCGCTCGCCGAGGCCATCGCCAAGTACCCCAAGGCCTCGGCCGTGCTCGTGCGCCGCCACGGCATCTACGTCTGGGGCGACTCGTGGGAGGCCGCCAAGCGCCACGGCGAGTGCCTCCACTACCTCTTCGAGGTCGCCATCGAGATGCACAAGCTCAAGGTCGACTACGCCGCGCCGCCGCCGCGCGTATCGCTGCTGGAAGAGGGCGACGCACCCGCGCGCAAGCGTGCGCGCCTGAACGAGCCGCTGTGCTGCCGTGGCGACGACGCCGCGCTGAGCCTCGCGGCGCAACACAAGTACGTGCTGCTCGACATCGAAGGCACGACCACGCCCATCACGTTCGTCCACGACGTGCTCTTCCCGTTCGCCAAGACCCAGGCCGAGGCGTTCCTCACGACCACGTGGGACGCGCCGGCCACGCAGGCCGACGTGCTGGCGCTGCGTAAGCAGGCCGCGCTGGACGCGGAGGACGCGACGCTGAGCGGCGTGCCCGCCGTGGCGCCCGAGAGCGCGCCGCGCGACGAGCAGATCCGCTCGCTGGTCGCGTACGTGCACTTCAACATCGCCGCGGACCGCAAGATCGGCGCGCTCAAGCAGCTCCAGGGCCACATCTGGGACGTGGGCTACGCCAGCGGCGAGCTCAAGGCGCTCGTGTACGCGGACGTGCCCGTGTTCCTGCGGCGCATGGCCGCGCGCGGCGTGCGCGTGGGCATCTACTCGTCGGGCTCGCGCGGCGCGCAGCGCGCGCTCTTCAAGTACTCGGACCAGGACGACCTGCGGCCGCTGCTGAGCGTCTACTTCGACACCAAGGTGGGCCACAAGCGCGAGGCCGCGAGCTACACCGAGATCCTCGCGAGCCTGGGCGTCGACAGCGGCCGCGACGTGCTTTTCGTGACCGACGTGATCCAGGAGGCCGAGGCAGCTGCGGCCGCCGGGCTCGACGTCGCGCTCTCGGTGCGGCCGGGCAACGCGCCACTACCGGCCGAGCACGCGTTCCGCGAGGTGCGTACCTTTGACGAGCTGTAGGCCACCAGACAGCAGTCGAGGGAAAGATAGAGCAGAGACCCTGGATCATCTGCCTTGCCAATACCACCTTGTTGAAATCATTAGCCCGTGGGTACGACCTTGTGTGTGATCTTGGGCAGGCGCCGTGGCGCGTACAGTGGTTGGTCGTTCTTGGGCACAAGATGCTCCTCTGTGGGGTCGTCGGATGTGGCGGCCGGCGCGACGGGTGGGTGCTTGTCCCTGGGCCGGCGGCGTGGCGCATACAGCGGCTGGTCGTATAGTGCGAGCTGCTCGTCCACGGGGTCGTCCGACGTGGCGGCCGGCGCGACTGGCGCGTGCTTGTCCTTGTGGTGATGCTTCTTGTGTTTGTGCTTGTGCTTGTGCTTGTGCTTGTGGCGACGGCGCTCGGGGCTCGGCGGCTCGAATGGCTCGGGCGGTGCGTCCTCTGCATCGGTCCGAACGGGCACTTCGGTCGGGTCCACTGGCTCGCAAACAACGACCGCAGGCGACTCCGGTGACGGTACGCTCGCTGCTGCACTCGCTTCGCTCGCCACCACGTGGCTAGTCGCTGTTGCCACGGTCTCCTCTACGAACGACGCCACGACCGCCCTGCGCACCTTGTCCGGTCGCAGCCCATTGTTGCTGCTGGCGTCGCCGTCCCTACTAGTGTGCTCAGCCGCCGCACGGCCGCGGTCCGACGCCAGCAGCGCCGTCTCGGGCACCATCTTGTCGCGCAGGCGGCTCATGCGCGCACGCTCGCGGCGCAGCCGCCAGCGCTGCACGTACCCTTTCATGGTGGCCTCCATGAGCATCTCGGCGACCTTGGCGCGGTAGATGAAGATCTGCTTGACGCGGTCCCGCTGCTGCTCGTAGGGCAGGCACCGGATGCCGAGCTGGTGGATGCACAACGCGCGCAGCAACTCGTTGAAGAAGGGCCTTTTGCAGCGCTGTTGCTGCCAGCCCTCGAGCAGCGCCTGCGCCTGCGAGCGCAGCTGTAGGAATGCGGCGCGGTGCTGCTTGCGGTCCACGCGCAGGCCCGGCGGCAGCTCGCCTAGGAAGCTCCCGAGCTGCCAGAGCGGGAACGCGCCGCGGCCCTCGACGTCGTACTTCATAAACACTTCCTTGTACGTCTCGAAGTCCTGTAGCGAGATCGGGCACACGTCGTCCTGCAGGTAGCAGCTGCGGAAGTTCTCGAGCACGACGGCGATGAACAGGTTGAGTAGAAAGAACACGACGAGCGTGATGTAGGTGACGAAGAAGAGCACAGCCGCGACGGGATTGCCGCAGTCGGACTCGTTCCGGCCGTTCTCCGGATTCACGCGCTCGACACAGAACGGCTTGGACTGCATGCAGTCGGTCATCGTGAGGTGCCAGTCATCGCCGGCCATGATCTGGAAGAGCAGCAGGAACGAGGACGAGAAACTGCGGAAGTTGGCCGACTGGTTCATGTTCTCACCGAGCCGCACGCCGCCAAAGAGCTGTCGCCCGACGACCGCGAAGATGAAGAAGATCATGAACAGCAGGAAGAAGATGTGGCCGATAGGCTTGAGGCTCGCGCGGAAGGTCTGGAACACAGCGTAGACGCCGCGGTTGAGGCGCACGAACCGCAGCACGCGCATCATGCGGAACACGCGACCAGCCTGGATGAGCCCGTGGATGCCCGTCGCCAGAGAGTACGCGGCGAGCGAGCCGCCGAGGATCAGCAGCTCGAATGCGCCAGTGGAGCTCAGGATGTAATGGTGGCGGAACGCGAGGCACTTCAGCGCGGCCTCGGTGAGGAACACGCCCAGGAAGAGCATCTCGATGGCCTCAAACGATGCGGACTGTGCCGTGAGGTCGAGCTCGCTGTCATTTACTGAACTGTTGCCCTTGTTAGTCGGGTTGAACAACAGCAGCGCGACGTTGAGTAAAATCGCGACGGCGATCGAGCGGCCAAAGTACCGGTGCTGACACAGATCGTAGAGCTTGTCCTGGAGCCTGGTCGGCGGTCGCGGGATCCGCTTGAGCGGCTTGAGCAGCAACACGAACTTCTCGAGGTCGACCCACGATTTTTGGCTCTCAGTAAGGATCTGCGTGCCGTTGTTGCGCTGGAATTGCTCTACGAGCACACCCACGAAGAGACGGATCACGAACAGTGAGCCGATGTACACGTAAAGGATGAAGAAGACGGCGTTGAACGGCGTGCGTTCCTGCTCGGGCTGGTTCAACGGGCCCGTGATGTCCATGGCCATGAAGGTCTTGTCAATCCACTTGAGCGACGTCATCTCCAGCAGCGTGAGGAACGCAGCGCCAATGTTGTCAAACGAGAAGCGCGCGTTACTCCACACGCGCGGCATGAGGATCGCGCCGCTCGGGTCGCTCACGCCATCGGGCGTCACCAGAAAGAAGCCCACACACTCGGCCATGGTCGCGACGTCGCCGTCGTTGCAAGAGAAGAACTGACCGCTGAACAGCGAGCGACCGACGACACCAAAGATGACGTACACGATCGCGCAGAGCCCAAACACGTTCCCCACGTGGGGCAGCGACTGCGCGACGGCACTCAGGATGAGCTTCATCTCGTGGTGATGGTTCAGGATGCGTAGCGGGCGCAACACGCGGCCGGCGCGGAACATGCGTGCGATACTGGTCGCATTGCTGGCGTGCGAGATGATCTCGTCGGCCACCGTGAGCACGAGGAGGAAGCAGTCGAGCTGGTTCCACCGGTCTTCGATGTACGCCTGTTTCTTGACGTATCCAAGCGCCTCGTCGCGGTGGAAGAGCTGCACTTTTACGTACTCGATACCGAAGCCGTGCGCGCCGACCTTCGCGACAAACTCGACAAGAAATACACCCAGCGCCGCGCGGTTGCAGATGGTCAGCCCCAGCACCCAGTCCTCGCTCGGCGGCTCGACGTGGATCTCCGGGTGCGGGTCGTCCAGCATGAGCGTGACGCAGCTCACGAGGATCATGAGCTGCACGACGCGGTGGAAGCCGGCGCTACGAACGATCCGACGGCACGCGCGGCGCGCCAGCGTGACCACGCGATCCATGCCGCTCGGTTTTGCTGTGGGTTGCTTTGGCTGATGGTGCGGGTGGCCATGGTATCCGTTACTATAATCGTCCCCTTCTCCTCCTTCTCTCCCTGCCGTCGACTCGGCGTCGAGCCCGAGGAACATGCGCAGCTTGACGTTGCTGACGTTGTCGAGCTGCTCCATCTCGCCGAAGGCGCGGACGCCCTCTTCCTCAATCTTCTCGTAGATGTCGAGCTCCTTGGGGATCGCGATGATCTGTTCGAGCTGCAGCTGGTAGGCTTCTTCCTCCGAGATGGCAAAATTCTCGAGGATGACGGCGATGAACAAGTTGAGCAGCACGTACTGACCGATGATAAAGTTGATGATGAGGAACGGCACTAGCAGCGGGTGCGGGTCATCGGCGTTCACGGCATCGTACGTGATCGAAGCCCACTGGTCAGCCGTGATGACCTGCAACAGTGTGAGGAACGACCGCGGGAACGTGTCAAAGTTCCAACGGGGCGACTGGCCGCCCTGGGTCATGTGCCCGCCGCCGAAGAGCTGCATAGCCATGATCGAGCTAACGACTTGGAAGAGGATGAGGAACGCGACCACGTCCATGACGCCGCGCGAGGACTTGACCACAGACTCAATGAGCTTGCGTGTGCCCTCCCATTTGAGCATGAGCCGGCTTACACGAAGCGTGCGCAGCGACGAGACGCTGTTGAGCCCCGAAAAATCGACGCTCGGAAGGTTGTTGAGCACCATATTGGCGGTTGTACAGATCACGACCACCATGTCGAAGAACCTCTCCGTGCTGTGCAGGTAGCGGCGCAGGCCGCGCATTGCGACGATACGCGCGATCATCTCCGCGAAGAAAATGGCGCCGAAGAAGTACTCAACAACGGACAGCATCGTGCGCACCCAATCGGGCATGTTGCGGTACTCGACGAGGAGGAAGGCCGTGTTCACGGCGATGCAGACTGTAATGAAGTCGTCAAAGCGCTTGGACAACACGAACCGCTGGAACGCGCGGAACCACGCGGGGTCCGAGCCGCCCGCTTCGTGAGCGCGCTCGAGTACGTCGGTTAGTGACGAGAACGGCGCGTGATTGACGAGAAGCTTCGTAACGCGCCGAGGTGATGGTGCGATTGTGTGCGCCGAGGACGCGACCGCAGACCCTCGCAGGTGTATTGCCTGTGTGGATCCCTGGCCTGGCGCTGTCTCTGCTGTGTCTTCTTCTTCTTGTTCCCCAATATCGCGATGATCACCGTCTCCAACGCGTGTCCGCGTTGTCGTCTGCCCACCACCGTGCTTGGCCTGCCCGAGCAGAAATTCGTCTACAGGCGACCCGTTCTGGAGCAGATCGAGCGTCGCGTTCACGGTCAAGTCGCGCAGCGTGTGGAAATTATGTGTGCGCGCCAGCAGCCGCGCAATCGCGGTCGGCTTCTCGTCGCTGAGGGGCTCAACACCTGCTCCAGCGGCTTCACCGGTCACTGGTGACGGCTGTTGCTGCATTTTCTGCTGCTGGATGGACTCTTCGATCGCCAGCGTCGCGCCCATGATCAGGCTCACACGGGTGGCCTCCTCCAGCGGATCCAACTTGATCATTGAACCGCGTGTCCGCTTTCCCTCTTCGTCCTCGTCGTCGTCTTCTTCGCCTTTGTCCTTGCTATTCTCTTGGGCGCGCGCCGAGTCGACTGAAAAGTTCATAAACGACGTGGTGATCACCGCGACAAACAGGTTGACAACCAGAAACACCATGGACGCGATGATTGCCACAAAGTAGAGCGCCGAGAGCCGCGACGTGGCCTCCACCACCGGCCGCATGATGTCGCCGACCCAGCCGTCCTGCGCGACCACGAGAAACACGAGAAACAGCGCCGACAGCCCCGAGTCGAAGTTGACGTGCGCAGAGGCCGGCGGCATAGCGTCGCAGTAGAGCGGGGCCTGGCAGCTCGAGTTCACGGAGCAGTACGCGGTCGGTAGGGCCGTCCAGAAAAGGTTGTTGGTGGCAACGTCCGGGTCGTCTAGCCGGCACTGCTGGCTGAACGCGCCTTGGTAGGCCTCGAGCCCGAAGATCGAGAACGCGAAGAGGAAGAAGAGCGCGAGCGTGCTGACGTTGGCGAGGAAGGGGATCGCGCGCGCGAGCGAGCGCATGATGCGCCGCAGCCCGGCGTAGAGCGTGAGGCACCGCACGGCCTTGAGCCCGCGCAGGATGCGCCAATTGTAGCCGATCACGTAGCTGAGCAGACTGAGCACGAGCATCGCGACGTTGAGCAGCCGCACGGCGCGCTTGCTGCGCGTGAAGTAGGCGTTGGCCCCCGTGACCCAGCCGAACGCAAAGCTCTTGACGGCGATCTCGAGGAAGAGCAGCAGCGTGCACACGACGTCGACGGCCGTGTAGGGCGTGATCTCGTCGGCGGTGCGCTCGTCCATGCCTAGCGCAACAACATCCACGAGCACGACGCTGTACAGAAGCGCACGGAACGGCCGCGTCTTGATGTGCGCGCGCAGCCACTTGCGCAGCTGTGCGACGCGAACATTTTCATCGTGAACTTCTCCTGCAGTTGACGCTGCCGTCGACGGAGGCGGTGGCTTCGCTGGCGCGCGGTCGAAGAGCTTATGCTTGAGCTGCTCGATTCGCGGCTTCTCTCGCTGGGAGCGCACGAGCGCGTGCAGCTGCGGGTTCGTGAGCAGCGCCGATGTCCGGCGGATCTTGAGCTGGTCCTCGATCGACAATCGATGGCCGTCGCGCGGTCGTGTATGGGGCCGTGTGGATCTGCCTGCGTTCTGACTGTCGGCGTCGCCATCACGTTCGCTGACCACGGCGTCCACGACGGACTCGTACAGCAGCGACGCTCGGAGGGATCGACCTCGGAGGGATCGACCGTCCTGTTGTGTGTTCTCGGTCGTGCCTACCGCGACGCGGGCCGACGCGGCACTTCTTGCGCCCTTGCTCCGCCAGCTCATCCCGTCGCCACCGGCATCAGCGTGTGTCTCGGTCGAGGCGTTCGCGCTCACGCACGCCGAACGCGAGTTCAAAACCGTTTCCGAGGGGCACCCGTTGACGCTCTTGACAGCCTATTTCCAGACAACACAGCTGTTCTCTCGCAGTTGTAGGCACAATATATATTCTGTCAATCCACTCACAGTCTCTATGGCGATGCTTCTTTCATCTTCGTCATCTATGACGACGTGTTTGCGGCCTGGGCGACGAAGTCCTTGGCCAACTGCTTGACGTGCTCGACGCTGTCGTCATCGCCGTGAGTCTGCTCGAACGCGAGGAACTTCTTGAACAGGAACTTCATCTTCTTGGCCGTGAAGTCCATGGCCAGCAGGCGCTCGAAAAGCGCGCGCACGTGATCGGCGTCGCCGCCGTTGAACTTGATCTCCTTGTCCAGATAGACGTTCCAGAGATCCAATCGCTTGGGGTAGTTGGCGAGGATACCCTCGAAAATGGTACGGGCCTTCTCCAGCTCATCGTGCTCGTACATAAGCTGACCGTACTTGAGAATCACAGCCAGGTGCTTGTGCGGCGCAAGCGCCTGCAGCGCCTTCTGCAGCACCTCGGCGGCCTTGCCCGTCTCACGCTGCTGCGCAACGTGGAACTGCACGGCGCGGATCCACACCTGCTTCGACTTGCGGAACTTCTTCTGCATAGTCGTGAGCGTCGTCTCGGCGTCGCGCACCTCGTTGGCACGCGCGTAAATGTCCACAAGCTGCAGGTACACACGCTTCTGGTGGTTCACACGCAGCGCGCTGTTGAAGACACGCAGGAACGAGGCCTCGTCGCCAAAGTCGTGCTCCAAGTTGAGGTACGCGACCCAAACGTTGAGCTTCTCCTTCTCGTCGCGGAACGAGACGGCCGAGGTCGCACGGATCGCGACGTCACGCGCGACGTCCACCTGCGTCAGCGACACGTGGAACGCCATGTACTGGATCCAGAGGAACGAGCTCTGCGGGTTGACAGCGAGTAGACGCTCGAAGTCATCGGCAGTCTGCGGTCGCTCGTCCTGGCTAGCGAGTGCCTTTTCACGAAGAGCAATCCACTCATCGGTCTGCTTCTTCTGCTTGTGCTTGAGCTGCTGGGCCTTCTTCTTGTCGTCGCTCTCGTCCTCCGAATCCGAGTCCGAGTCATCACTGTCATGGCCAGTCTTCTTGTGCTGGTCCAAGACGTTAGCGAAACCGTCCCACGTGAACGCAACCGACCTAGCGCTCTCCTCTTCATCTTCCGAGTCGGACGACGGCAGCTCTTCGTCGCTGTCGACGTCCATCGGCGTCGAGGTGACATTCGTTTGCTTCTTCGGCTGGACAGACTCTTCCTCTTCTTCGTCTTCATCCTCCTCCTCGTCATCGTCATCATCCTCATCGTCAACCTCCATGGCCTCGGCCTCCTCCTCCTCGTCATCCTCTTCATCATCATCGTCGTCTTCCTCCTCGTCCGAGCTCTCGGGTTCGCCCTCAAAGTACGACGGCTTGAGACCAAACGATACGCGCAGATCTTCGATCTTGAGAATCTTGGCCTTGACGTAGTCGCCTGGCGAGAAGATCTGGTCGAGCGACTGAGTGACACGCTCGTCGGCGACCTCCGAGATGTGGCAGAGACCACTAATGTTGCTCTTCTCGATCTTGACGAACACGCCGTACGTCTGGACCTTGGTGATCGTGCCCTTCACCGTGAGGCCGACGCTCAGATCACTCCACTTGACCATGGCAACATCTTCCGACACGATCGACGCCTTGAGGCTCAGCTCCAAACCCTTGTCCGTCGCCTTCGTGACGCGACCCACGACAAGCTTGCCGGCAGGGAACTCCTTGATCGGATCCTTAATGAACTCGTCGCTCAGGTCTCGCAGCAAGACACGCGCGAGGGTGTTACGGTTGATACGCAGGAAGCAGCCGTTGGTGGTGGTCGAGGCAACGACCGCCGTGACGAGACTGCCAACAGTATGCTCCGGAAGCGCCTGCTTGACGTAGTTCTTCGCATCCTTCAGCGCATCCTCACGGAGCGAGAGATCGATGTGGGAGTCTGCACCCGAGAGCACAACACACTGGACGAACTGGCCGTGGGCAAACTGCGGGAGCTTGTGCATGCCGTTCTTCCATTGAGTAGTGGGCAGAAGCTCCGTCACGTCGGCGCGACCGAACGTGTGGACACCAAGCTGCACCATCACAGCAGGGGCCTTCAGCACCGAGACCTTGGTGGTGATCATACCATTCACGACAACACCGGCCTTCAGCGCAGCACCCTCCGGGGAGGCACGGATGAGCGAGAGGTCAATGTGCTTCTTGTCCTCATCAACGCCGACGATCCACGCCTTGACACGCTTACCAACAGGGAACTGCTGGCGGAAGTCCTTGAGCGTAGCCAGATCTTTGGCAAGCTCAATCGCGCTAGCGAAAGCAACGACACGGTGACTCAAACGCACGAGCACACCCTCGGTCTCCTGCTCGACAATAACACCTTCCACTGCCGTACCAGCCTTGAGAAGAGCACGTCCAGCACTTCCCTCTTGCCAGTCCGCGCGCACGAGCGACTGCACATCCTCACTCGCGACATCCTTCGCGCGCAGCGAGAGGCTGAGCGCACGGAAGTTGGCGGGGTTACTCTCATTCACAGGCTTGCGCTGGTTCGCGCCCTTCTCGACGACCGCGAGAACACGACCCTGCACGACCATGTTGACGTTGAAACGGTCAAACGGATGGTCCTCCTTTCCTTCATCGACATCGACCACCGAGACCGAGGCCACGACCTTGCCACACTTGCTGGAGGCCTTGAGCTTGATCTCGAGCGAGTTCTCCTTGATACCGACGATGCGGCCGGTCACGAGCTTGCCCAGGGACAGATCTTCACTAACGTACTTTGGCAGATGCTCAGCGTTCTCGTCCTTAGCCGCCTTCGACTTCGTAGTCTTCTTCTGTGCCGACACCAGCTCTTCATCCTCGAACACGAGGAGGGGCAGGCTATCAAACGGTGTCTTCTTGTTGTCGGCGAGCGAACCAAGAGCGGACACGGAGACGAAACACGAGCTGACCGTCGTGCCAAGCTCCAGGTCAACGCTGGAGCAAGTGCGCGAGGGGCACCAGTAGTCCGAGACCTGGAGCAAACCGATCTGCTGGGACTCAACGTCGGTGATCGCGACAACCGCGTAGTTATCACGAACCGAGACGACGCGTGCGTTGGTGAACGTCGAGCCCTTCGAGACACGAGTCTTCTGCTTGCGAGCCTTCTTGCCTCCCAACTCGGCCAGATCCTTGTCGACCGATCCGTAGTACACACCCTTCTCGAAATCGTAATCGACCAGCAGGACCTTGACCTTGTCTCCTTCGTCCCAAGACGCCGCTGTTTCCTCGGACACAGCGGGCACAATCACCGTGAACGGCGCGTCCTCGTCTTCATCGTTTGCGAGCGTGAAAACGGCACCGTAAGGACGAAGACCAAGGTACTCCGCCTTCTCCGTCTTGCCCAGCGCGTAAGGGGACTCGTTTTCGGCCGACGCAGCGAACTCCTTCAATTGGGCTTCGAGGAACGGCGTCGAGAGGCCCTTCTTCAGCGACGCATATTCACGGAAACCCACGACGAACTGCGCCTTCTCCTTCTCGACCTTTTCAACCGTGCACACAACCGTCTCACCAATCTCAAACAAGCCTTCTTCGACCTCAGACACGAACTTCGCGCTGATGAACGCCTTCGGCGCGAGAGCAGTCAGGTTGTTGAGGAAGCGCACAAACACACCGCGGCTCGGGCTCACAGAGGCGACAAATCCAACCAACAGCTGGCGTTCCTGGACCTGCTCGAACGAGCGCGGCAGGTGCTTCGACTTGGAGGCGAACTGCACCAGCAGCGGCTTCTTCGAGAGCGTGAGCACACCGTCCTTGGCAACCGACATAACGACGACCGGTTCGGAGATGACGTCACCTGCCTCGTACTTCTTCACGTGCGCATCGACGAGGGTAGTCTGGCGCGGGAAGTCGGTCAGGTGAACGAAGGGCAGTAGCGCCTCGAGTCCGTCTTCAGTCTGAACACGGAAGGCCGTAGCCTCGACTTCGAGCACCTTGACATTCGAAATGACGCGGCCGACAAGCGCCTGGTTGACCTGCGTTTCCGAAGACGACGACTCCTTGGCGCGCGACGCCGCCTTGACCGCCGTGCCCGTGAGATCAAACGTCAGCATCAATCGCTGCTTCACCATGTCGCAACGCGTCACGCAAGCCTTGACGATTTGACCAACGACGTAGGCCTCGTCAAGCTTGGCAATGCCGGCCTGGTGCAAGAGTGCTGCCGGAACGAGACCGTAGACGTTGTTGAAGAAGCTCACGACGACACCGTACTCCGCGATCTTTGTGATGTAACCTTGCGCGACAACTCCCTGCTTCGCCTGCTCGTACGAGCTCAGGATCAGCGACTCATCCGAGTCCAAAAGCGCCTTCTTCATGGTAAGGTACGTCTTCTTTGCCTCCAAATCCACACGCAGCACGCGCGCGTCGACCACCTTGCCGACACTGAACTTGCTGTTGGTCGGCGCATCCTTCTTGATATTCTTCTTCTTGTTGAGCTGCACGAACGGCGGGACGTGCTGGGCCGCGACAACACCACGCACGCCTTCGCTGATTTCGAGCATCACACCCCACGACTCAATCGCGAGAATCTTCGCACGGACCTTGAGACCCGGTGTGAGGTCCTTGTGACGAAGCACAATCTGGCTGAGAGACGACTCTTTGCAACTTACGTTCACGATCGCGTCGAACGGTGCAAAGCCAATCACGCGACAGTGGACCTTGGCGCCGACCGAGAACTTCTTCTCCAGCTTGTCGAGGTGGCCGTCCGCGGCGTTTGAAATGTGGACATACGCTGGCTGGAAGGACATCCAGTTGAGGTTCTTTTTGCTGTCGTCACCGTCTTCGTCGTCCGTGTCCATGGGCTCGGCGTCGTCGTCGTTCTTCGCGGCATCCTTGGTAGTCGCCGACTGCTTCTTCTGACCCGCCGCGAGCGACAGAAGCATGCCGATACCGGCATCAATACGCTCAATCGAAGCGTTCTCAATCACGTCGCCGACAACAAACGAGGGTTCCGCCACGCTCATGTGGACAACGTGCGGGGCCATGGAAAGCGTGACAACCTTGTTGCTGCGGTCAACACTCACGATACGCGCACGGCCCTTGAGGCCTCGGCGGTACGAGTCTTCCCAGCCGAGTTGGCACGGGTTGCTCATGTGGTTCTGCTCGACAGTGGCGCTAAAGAAAGTGAGGAAGTTGACACGCAGGCCGTTCGCGAGCACGTCCTCGACACGGACGTTGAGCAGCATTCCAGGCACGAGCTGGTTGAGCGTGAACGAGTCGCCACGCGTGACAGTCTTAAGCGCCTGCGTGCGGTCGGGCGAGAGCGTGGCCGTGGCCGTGTGCGTGTTGACGTTCGACACCGAGAACAGCAGCTGCTGTCCCTTCTGGAGCGAGGAGAGACCGGCGGCCTCGAGCTCGCGCAGGGGCGCGAACGCCGTGAGGCCGCGGATGCCGAGGTTCACAATCGCACCGTGGTCTTCGAGCGACACGATCGAACCAAAGACCGCCATGCCCTTGACCACGCTTTCCGGCGACAGCTCAGCGTGGAGCAGCGAGAGCCGCAGCGAGAGGCTGAGCTTCTTGGAGGAGCCTTCCTTGGCCTTGTTGAGCACGACACACGGCACGAACTGGCCGACCTGGAAGATCTGCGCGAGCGCCGGCAGCGGCTCGGTCGTCTCGGCGTCGCTGTCCTGCTTGCCGCGCACGGGCGCCTTGGTCGCCTGCTGCTTGGCGTGGTGCGCGAAGAACTCGTCCGAGACCTCGCTGAGCGAGACGACGCCGTTGAGCTTGTTGGGCAGGCTCACGAGCAGCTCCGTGTCGTTCACCTGGCGCACGCAGCCGAGCACAAGCAGGCCCTTGGTCAGCGCCTTGTACGTGAGCACGACGGCCTGCTCGGGCTTCTCCTTGTCCTGCTGCTTGAGCTGCGCCTTGACGTCCACGCCGCTGGGCGCCTGCTTGCGCACCTTGGCGGGCTTGGCCGCCGCGTCCGCCTGCTTCTGCTGCTGCTGCGCCACGCCCTTCTTGCCGAACAGCGCGTCCACATCTGCCGCGTCCGGCGTGGCCGCGGTCGTCTCGTCCGCGGCGGCGCCCGTGGCGTGCTTGCGCTTCTTGCCGGCGGCCGACGCGGCCACCACCGTGGGCGGCGCCGTCAGCGCCGGGGCCGGCTTCTTGCCGCGCGGGAAGCTCGAGGTCGCGACCATTTGATGGCGAGGTGCGTTGGCCGGGCTTTGGTTTCCCTTTTCGTCCAATGTTGCCGCAACGCTTCGGCCCCGGTGTTTCAATGGTGGTGGATGTCACTGCAACCTCGTTGGTTGGTGGGAAGCAGCGGG